>JAACJT020000033.1:11804907-11834182 GCA_009936485.2 Gymnarchus niloticus
TGGAGGAAAGCAAACCTTTTAACCAGGTCCTTGAAATATAAGCTGCAGGAAGCTAGAACATTTTGGTGGACTTCAAATTCTCTGCCTTCAACAATAATTTTCAGGTCTGTAAATTCTTTCGCTCTGCGTTGCTGGTTCAATTCCTTCAACATCTCTGTAGAACAAAGAAAAAAAAAAAAAAAAAACAGACATTGCCATGTTCCAGTTTTGAAAATTCATAACACAGACATTAGAGATTACAGTCGTGCAAACAGGAAGGAACTGGGGGGGGGGGGGGAGACGTTTTCATACCCACATGCTTTAAAAACGTGAGCAGAAACATTTCAGTTCATTTGAGACATTTGTTAAATTAAGAAGAATTAGACTGGAAGCCTTAAAAAAGCAAATAAGCAATTGAAATTGTGTGCTTTAATTGTCATCGATAAATTGGGAGATTATATAGATGCACAATGCTGATTAATATAATACTTTTGAAAGCTCATAGTTGGTGACTGAAACGGAACTGCATTTTATTAAAGCCTATATTTTGTGTCTGATGTCCACACGGGTTTGACTAGTGATAAGACAAATAAGGCTTCAAAACTCGTGGTTTGTCGGACTATCCAGAATTAACTCATCAACGCTGGGGCTAATTGAGGCTTGAAAACCCGTGGTGGGTGGGAGTATCCTAAACTAAACAATCGATGCTGCCTATCGTAATTTGGGATACACCCACCCTCCACAGGTTTCGAAGCCTCATTTGTCTCTCTGCTTTGTGTGAGTGACCTTTTCCATTGACATGACAGGGAGGTGACAGGAAAAGAACAAGATGGAGTTAAAATTCACATCTCAATTCAAATCACTGACAAAATGTCCTGTGATCCAAATCTTGGTATTTCCACAAGTTTATCAACCTATTTTTTTTTTTTTTTTCCCTTGGAAATGCAGTCCAAAGCATTCAAGGACATCTGAATAAAAAAAGAGTCCCTGTTTAATTTTTTTGGGTCCTGTATAATACTGTCTAGAGGTTATTTCTGGAGAAGAACATAAACACACCGCACAAAAAGACAAATGATGCATCTCACCGTCTCTCTTTCTCACCAGCACTCAGACAAAGACTTATGCATGTCTGTATTACGTACACAATATGACTGGCATAAGACAGCTGGTATCACGATGGTCTCACTACACGTACAGGAATAACGGGCTTTTCACGCAGCCGCAGAAAAATGGGTGTTCCACGGTTTCGTTCATGTTTCGCCTGCCGTCGTTTTCACCTGCTGTTAGGGGGCCAGTGAAGGGTAA
The DNA here is from genome assembly GCA_009936485.2 of Gymnarchus niloticus. Taxonomy (NCBI): domain Eukaryota; kingdom Metazoa; phylum Chordata; class Actinopteri; order Osteoglossiformes; family Gymnarchidae; genus Gymnarchus; species Gymnarchus niloticus. The sequence continues at coordinate 11,806,192 of JAACJT020000033.1, forward strand.
CTAATGAACGAGTCAGACGCGTTCGTAGGGGATGACTGAGAAAAGTCAGCAAATAAAATTCCACGTGCATCATTCGTGAGTAAACACTGTCAAACCAAAGAATATAACAATGAAACAGGATACTGTTCTTTAAAATGGGAAGCCTGGCGTTTCAAGGAAGACTTAATCTAAGGAGGAGCAGGATAATAGTGCTCCGCTGATGACTTTAATCCAAAGCAACTCTTTTCAGCCATTCTGTTATAGTCAGCTTGATATTTTACTAGTGCAATTCAGAAAAGGAACTTCACCGTCGAACCGGCAGCTTTCTGGTAGCGAGGTAAAGTCCTTCATGACTACACTGCTAAAAACATCCAAAACAAAAGCCACGTATGCACCCAATTCAGACAAAGCTTCCTGGGAATTATCCCCATTGCTCAAAAGTCATACCTGCTACAATTAATTTACCAGCAATATGGGGAAAATGATCAACGGTCTCACATTCCTGGAAGTAAACAAGCACCCATGCAGTTGTTTAACACTGGGGTTCTCGTCGTGTCAGACGCATTTTTTAATTACAGTCCCGGGGCCCTGGCATCTTCCAGCTGGGTCTGCACCCCGTTCTGAGTCCTTCTGCTCTCCGTCAGGCTTCAGACATTCAGCATCTTCATTTCGATACAGGAGCCGCAGTCTTTGGTACTTCACTCATCGGGCTGTTGTTTCAAGCTATTGATTTTTCTCAGCAGAATATTAATATGAAGCCACAAAAATGTGCAACTAAACTCTTCCTGTTGAAGTACACATTTAAATGATCATCATTTATCATCATTCTTATTTTTCTTTGATCTCGTCTTCAATCTGTTAAAAAATATATTCAATATAAATCAACCGTTCATATTTTTTGAAATCCCGTGATTTAAAAAAAAAAAAAAAAAAAAAAAAAAATGACTATGATGAAGACGAAGGAACCTAGAAAGGGTTTAAACGTCCAAAAAAAAAAAAAAAAAACTTAATTATGACTAAATGTAAAATTTCTGTCTGTGAGATTAAGAGCCAGTGGGTTCCAATTAGCTATTTTTAATGTGCATTTTGGGAGACAAAATATGCTTCACCAAGTTATCAACAACTTCCTGGCTATTTAAAACAACATCAGATTTGCACCCGTCATTTGAAATCAGTCCAGATCTTGTTTGTATCAAGCCTGGCTTTGCTGAGGTACTGACAACATGCAGGCGAGTCTCTGTTCTTCACCTGAGTTTGAGGCAGCAAGTGGAGCAGGAAAACAGGCTCGAAATAAACAGGGAAAAAAAAATAACTCAAGCAAAAATGGGGTCCAGCTGGGTTACGCCATATGAATTTAGCTCTGAAGCAACCTTTGTGTTTTATAATATGGCCGTCTCAAATCAATTAACGGAGCAGCAGGATTTTGCTATTATTAATAGCACACTTTAATTGAACTTTACAAGATATATATGAATTTAAAAGAAGAGGTGACTTTTTGAAATTAAAAGCAGTAATCTGTTCCCATTTATGTCTAACTTGTTTGGGCCTGTAAAAGGCTACTGCCGTATGTACCACCGTCTCTCTGTGAACTGTTCTCTGGATCTAGTCACGGTTTCATTGGACTTCAAGTGGTTCCCTTCAGCGTGATGAGCTGACAAGACTTAAATCCGCATTCATAAGGGTCTCTTTGTCTCCTAGGCGACATTAAACTTCGATTCATCGCAACAATGACACAAGCCTACGTCGGGCTACGATACCAAGCTCTGAACTCCAGTTTACGAAGGCAGCTCCTGTGATGTTACATCGATGTTCTTAACAAAGATCGTTTTGGGAAAGATCTTCTGGCACACGTCAGCGTTTTCTCGGGAAAGCTTGAACAGCAAACACTGAGAACGGATGACAGATCGTTCTGTGCAGATGCCCGCAGGTGTACTGGCCGACGGCAGTCGTTACGGAGCTGGCGAAGGTAGCAAACGGGAACGGACTCGCACAGACACCAGACTAATTCGGCCTTTAAGTGGACACCTTCCCGCCTGTCCTCTATCTCCGTGACCCAGATTTACGATGCCGTCGCCCTCTCGTTCGGCACCTGGACTCTCCCGTCATGTATACATGGTAGCAGTCAGCGTAACTGAATGTTACAAAGAGGCACACAATGTCTGTCTCTGGCAAACGACACGGCCTTCACCTCCAATCTGACGCCGAACGCCGCCGACGCTGCCTCAAGGTCACGTGGGGCATTCAAAGCGCAGCGAGGCGAGTTCGGGAGTGGGGTTTGTGAACAATAGAGCCCCCCCGGAGTGTGACGGCCACACCTGAATAGGCCGAGAAAGATAATTACTCTGTATTATAAGTGGGCCAATTCTCTCCTGAGAAGAGGCCCCTGTTATAGCAGGGCGTGAAATAGTGGATGGCACTTCTTCACCGAGCTGCGTAAAAGGAACGAGCGTGCGGTAGGGGGTCCGAGACGGACCCCACAGACATCGCATAAGGGAGTCAAACGGCTGCTGACATGACAAACTAGGCACTTAAGGGGCAGCCTTGTGCAGATCACCTAATATTATCCACGTCTACGTTAGGCGTACATCTATCTTTGCGAAAACTTGCCTTTAAATTTTACTTTAAATTGTACTAGCAAGAACAATGTAAAAAAAAAAACCTTTATTATTTTAGTCATGCCGATGGAGGGCGAGGAACAGTATAGAAGTCTCAGGAATCCACAAACCAGGTAACTTAAAGGTCCTTAAAATGCGATGCTAGTTTTATTTCAAAATGGATAAACAAATTCATCTTTTCATTATTAAGAGTGAGTGAAATTATCAATGAACGAGTGATATCACCGAGATTAAGCGAAGCGTCTTTGAGTTGCTGAAATAAGCAATTAAACCAAAAGAGGAATTATAAAGTACAATTAGTTTGTTATTCAGTTTTCCCCATTATTTTTCCGTCATATCATATTCCATCATCCCTGCGGAGTTAAAAAGGTGAGATATATAATAAATAAAAAGTCCTTGAATGGGAAAGACTCTCACGGCATAGAATCCCTTTATTGTCATCGCTCAGAGTACAATGACCATGGATACGGCTGTTCGACAGAACTCTCCTGGGCGTCCGTCTATGTCCTTGTGATAAACAACCAGATTATGAACCTGATTAGAGACATGCAGATTGGAGAAATTAATTCTCGATAATAAATTACAATCACCAAGGAACAAAAGCAGATCTCAAGCTTAGATTATATTTTTTAATAAGCAACATAAAAAAAATTATTTCCAGCCTGAAGCCTGAGTAAATCTTGAATGGGAGCTAAAATTAATTTTGAAGGCACTGATTAATCCATCTTAATCAATCTTCAAAACATGCAAAATAAATAAATAAATAAATAAATAAAATAAAGCCTTGCGGGCCTAACAAAATTTAGACAAAATATCAAAACCTTCACAGGTTCTAATGCCTTCGTGGCGAGGCCGTGCATTGGCTTCGCCCTAAAACACGAACACCTACAGGAGACGCCGTCGTTCAGGGACAACTTTCTGGTTTAGATTCACCGAGTGAAAAAAAAGCCAGCGGCTCGTGACTGGTAAACACTGGCTCGCCCCCATTGGTCACGACTACAGAACCATTGTTGAAGGGAGTTAGAGGCCTCTCCACACTCAAACGAACAGTTGCTACAAAGGCCAATAACAAGAATCATCAAAATTCAACAACAGAATACAACCAGAACTGCAGTGACTTACCCACTGTCCCATGCAACAGCTACTGAACGCACGCTCTGCCGCAACGATACATTCGCTCATGCGAGGTCATTCTCTCCTCAGATGTCGAGATCGACGGCACGGCACCGGCAGAATTTTCTTTTCACCGCGGATCGATCGTAACCCCGCATCGGCCTACTTGGCTCTGGGAATGCTGTGCCCCGAAGCAGTAAGGCCCAGAACTCATAAGAAGTGTAGAATAAATAAATACACGGGGAAATAAATCAACGCGATATGAAATATGTTAAGATACTGGATTTTTTTTTTTTTTTTTTTAATATTTAAGCATTTATTTATTTTTATTTATTTTTGCTTTCCATTCAAACAAACATGCAGATATGAAATTATGTGCAGCCAGGCTTATGATAGAAATAACTGCCAAGGTTTTTTAAAACTTTTTAGAATAAAATTTTGCAAAGAAAAATACAAAGCCTGTATATACACCCACAATGAAAGACATTTTCCTAATAAGTCAGCGAATGTTTAGTATATAATAAACACCACAGACATCAGTGCATTTTAAACGTACTTTCATCATTTTAAAATAATCATATGAATTATTTGGCTTGTTCTTCGTCCTCAGTTTTGGACCTATTTACATTAACAGTATGATAACATTTATCCATAAAAGGGACTGAAACTTATTGACTGAAAGCTTCTCTGCAGTGCTTTTAATTATGTCTTAAATTGAACAGTAATAGCATAGAGGTACTGTACTAAAAACAAATAAGCGTCTTAATGACGATAATCATAAAAGAACATACATTTTAATCATTTGGAAATATTTCATGATTTTTATCCCCACAAGTATCGAAAATAAGAGTATGCCTATCTGAAAACTGAAACGTTTCATGAACACATTCCAAAATACTCAAAATAATTAACTCATTGTAGTTCTGCTCTTTATAGTCCTCTCCTTATTGGGCATTGTATATAAATAATAACCTAAAATATATTTAGAGAGATTGTTTGTTGAAATTTCTCCCTGACACCATCTTTCGGGATGGAGACTATGGAGTAGATCTGCTCAGCCGAGACACTGAACCGTTTTCATGGTGTTGTGTCGGCTTTAAGATCTTTATCTTATTTCACGTGATTTCCATGCGGAATCTAAATGAAATATCACTCCATGCTCTAACGGTTACTTCGAAAGGATCCCGCTTTGGGGGGGGGGGGTCACGCGTTTTGGCGGGAACTGTCGACTCGCGTCTCCGAATATTAACGATTCGCTTTTCCGCTCGAAGAACAACATTTTCGTCGCGGTGGATTAGCATTCGCGTTTTCAAGACTACCGCATGTGCCATGCGGAGCGCAGGCAGCACAACAGAAGCCGTATTATTGGAACGGAGCCGCGGTTCTCCGTCATCAGGCAGCACCTACCCGGCTTCCTCCGCTCAGTAACGGCTTGGAACGCGCGCTCCGGTTTAAACCAGCTACTCTTCCCGCCTCAGGCGCCTGCGCGATGCTCTCGCGGCCACGCAAACGACGGTTACGTTATCACTACTACTACTACTGTTACTTTATTTATTGCACGAAAACTTAAAATCGATCACTAAAAAAGTGGTCCAAAGGTACAACTGCAATTAGACAGTGTTTTACATGTTTTTCTCCTCCATAAAGACTTTCACAGGATAGACGTCGCGTGGAAATTAATCTTGAAAGTCAGCATAAAAGCTTTGCATTATATTTACGATTGGGAAATCTCTTCAGTGAGGCTTACATTTTAATCACTTTTGTACTGGATTCACTTTGACACACACATTTCCTTAATGTGTGCAAACATACATTTGCTTAGATTGATGAATTGTGTAGGCTCCCAATTAAATTATTCTGATCATACAGACCTTTAATCAGATAGGGGAAAGATACATTACACCCCAGCCAATACTGGCCTACAGATTCAGAACCGGCTGCTGCATGATATTTTTTTGGACCTGGAGGAACTGAAGGTTTATTGTTTGGAGCCAGAGAAATGTCACCGTGTCGTGATGTCACTCGCTGTGACAGAAGGCTGTCGATATGGAATCACGCGTTTCTGTCAGGAGAACACACTCGCTGGTGTTGAGGTGTTCAGTTGGAGATAGCGAGGACACAACAAAAGGCAGGAGGAGCCGATAAGAAGCCTCAGCGCTTTGTCCCATTCTTCTGGTGGTCAAATCCGCCCCAGAAGCCAGGCTTCGCTTCTGCCGCTCTCTTACAAAGGGGGCTTTGCATAAAGCTAAACCTGTCCAACCTTTACACCATTTTCAGTACTTTATTCTTGACTACATAACGGAATTATTTCTACCATATTTGCAATTATGGGTTTTGCTTAAATAGGCAAGTAAACAAAATCATCGCATGTGTTATTAGAGTTAACCATCTGTGAAATGTTATTGGTAAGACATTTTCTTGTCATTTGTATCCATATTTTAGGCTTTTCTTTAAAGCACCTACATATAATAAATGGTACTAGACATAATAAGCTCATTTTGTGGCAAAGAAAAACCGAAAATAGATCAAAATAAATAGAGGTAGGTGTATACATTAATTCCAGAGACATGCTGCTTAACCTGGGAACAGTGTTCCACAAAGATGAAGGTCGGCAAGGTAACGTATCACGAGCATAAAACATTAACTTGAGGTTTGGCTCAAGAGGCAAATATTCCTTCTAAAAGTCGAGACTCCAGATGAGCACCAGACATTTTTAGCATCGTGAAAGGGAAGCTTATAGGCCTTTTAGATCAAGTGCACAATACCAACGGGGAAAACTCCTGCAGTACAACATCATGTTTATGCATTGTTTATTATTTAAAGAAACGGTGTCACTGTACGGTCAGCATCTGACATTCGTCGTGGAAAATCCCTGCTTTGTCACAATGAGATGCTTTGGGTTATTTTTGTTTGCGTTTGTCATTTTCCTGCTGCGCTGTAACTTCTCACTTTCACGTACAGCACAAACGGAAAGAAAAAAATAAACGACTGCGTGGTATATTTAGATTTTAGTGTCTGAATACTGGAGGTGGAATAGAAAAGAAATAAAAATTAATTCTTGTCCTATGGCACCCTTTAAGTTACTGAGAGCGACGTCGTAATCGACTGCTGGAAGTCTCTCCTAAGCAGAGCTTTTTGGAAGAAGAAAGCCACCGTAGATAACAATTTCGACAGGGGAGACCCCACCAAAACAATCTCTATGTATGTGGATGCCAACATGTTCGCCAGACCGACACACGGAAGCAGAACCAGGTGCAGAGAGTCAGCTACGACTTGACTTAAACGTGTGAAATGGTGTTGAGTCGACTTTAGAGGCACAACGTAATAGCAGCAAGATAGCGGGGATATTCTGTAGGAGATCAGTTTAGTCATCTTTAAAGAGGCATTGTGTCATCTGTTATTTAAAAAGCACCAAAACACAATCTCCTGACAAATTACTTCCATGAATAATAAACAGGGCTGTGAATACCGAAAGCACATCTGATGCAAAAATATACTGAAGTACAGAACGAGCATGAAGGAGGACACGGCAGCTTATCGGTTAGTACGGCCGCCTTGCACCTCCAGGATCGGGGGGTTCAAATCCCACCTCCAGCGTGTGTAGAGTTTGAGTGATCTTCCCGTGGTCCAATGACACGTGACGTAGGATGATTGGCATTTCTATATTGTGTGACTGTGCCCTGTGATGGGCTGACACCCCCCCGACCCTGTAGAGGATAAGCGGTTCAGAAAACAGATGGATGGACATGAGCATCAGTATTGGCAAGCAGATGGTCTCCAAATGAAGTTCTTTGAAAACCAAGAGTCATCCGACAGAACGAAATGCAGACACTTTTCTTCAGCACAATGAATGGGTAACAATGCAGGTGGAGATACGAAACTGGGTCTCAACACCACGCTTGTGTGAATGGGGTAAGGTCAGGAAAAATTCACACAGAGGCCGTCCAAGAGCACAAAGCTCGATTATAAGGGATACGTTTAAAAAAGGTTCTTTTTGTGCAGTAAATGTAGCCGAATCCAAGCAAAACTAATGAGCAGAGAGTGAAACGAGGCAGAAGTGGAACCGTCTCAAAGAGCGGATATCTGCTTCTGAACATGCATCTGTAGACCTGCCAGATGACAAAAAGATCCGTTACATCTGTTTCCGCCATTCCTAGGAAATACCACGGGGAACGTGAACAGATCGAGTTTCGAGACAGCGACTCGAGCTGGTGTGACGTACAGCCGTCCGAAATCAGGGTGTTCGAGATGCTACCAGGCGAAGTAGGACAGTAGAAGCCATCTGTGCTCAGCCTAATACTGACACTGTGAAAGGGCCGTGTCACGGGAACGTCTGCAAGGCCTGGAAAGAGTACGCCGCGCTGGCTGAGGGGAATAATGAAATGGAGCCGTGCACGCATACAGCCTTCTCGTACATTTTACAGCGAGAGAGTGCCACGCTGAAGTATTCAGCATATGAACTAAATTTCAGCCTTGTTTACAGGTACCACACACGGACGCACGTATAGATAGATGGACGGACAGACAGAGACATAGACAATGCGGCAGATGGAAAGACAGATCGATATATCAACACATAGGTAGGACATTAAGTATGTGAGACATTAAATTGGTAACAGTGAGTATGGCGTTAATCGTGCAGCCCATTTGTGCTGATGTTCCTTCCTTTTCTGCACTCAGCTCGATAACGATTCCCAGTGACGCCCACGATGGCAGAATCCCGCTGTCAGAATCCTCGATCCTTTGTCTCCCCCAGAAAAAGGCGCGTGCCTTTGCGTCCGCCTTTCAGATGCCTCCAGAGCTGGCCTGGAAGATTCCTCATATCGAACGAGACGGATATGGGGTCCCTATCAGACCCGAAACCTCCCTGAAATGAGCTGGAAAAGGGGCTCCTTTGAAAGGCTTCAAGGGTATGACTTTCAGGGCTTTGTTGCTTTGAACTGGGGGTGGTTGGGGGGGTAGGCAGTGCAGACACAACGTGACGGTTTTTATTTTTTTGCAGGTGCTCGGCGGGACACGTGAAGCAGCCCGTCAACCACTGACCGGCAGTCAGCAAGGGGAGCAGAGAAAATGGATAGCCGTCTGCTGTAATCCCCGGCCCATGGCCAAAGCCGGCCAGCCCCACGTTCACGACCCACGCTCTGTGTAGCTCAGCTAGGCACAGGCTAGCCAATCAGCATCAGACACCGTGCCACGACGGACCTCATTCTGGAGACCGCCGACACTTTCCGGTCTCGATATTGACAGAGGCGTGTCGTTCCAGGTGATGCCTAATAGGTGGCCAATCTAATCTGAAAATAACGATCCATACGAATGACAGGAAATCCCTCAACACGTGTGTCAGCACACACCCAACCCAAAGCGGAATCTTGAGTAAAAACAATCTTTTCGCTCGTATTTATTTATAGCAGTGTAAAATCGTAGATTAGCTATTTACCGAGCTTGTATTTAACGCTTCGCTATCTGTGCTCGTTCTTCCGTTTTCACAGATAGTTCTGTCTGTCGGTCCAGAGCATCAGCATGAATCGGCAGCGGTAACAGCTTTACTCAGAACCAACGGGCAGAGACACCTGGGAACCGTCAGCAGAAATGGTTAAATGGACTGAACCGATTTGAGCTTAAAGCCATAACTGTCACCGGGGGGTTGCAGGTGACTTCATGGGACTTTAAGGCCCACGGGGAACAAGAAGAGGCGAGAGAGTGTACCATCCACTGATCTCCTGAGTGTCATTTTCCAACTGTCATCGTTGTTACCGTTCTAACAGCGGATGGCCAAAAAAAGTCTACAGAGAACGTACTCGGGTGCTTTTACCACACTCGATATGACAGACGGCAACTTCCACTACCGACACCCAAGTCACGTCAGGATGGCGTCAGGCATAGTTCAAAGATTTCATTTTTAATTGAGACACGCAAGAAAAAAAAGATTCTGAAAAGGAACCCACGCAAATTTTTTGCCAATTATCTAAACGTGGCAACTCCACATGACCGAACTGGGATGTCGGGCAGACATTCCGTGGTTTAACTCAGCCAACAGACTACGGGTGAGCCAATCAGAAGTTTCCACGTGCGGACGCAAGTGTGTTCTCCGAAGGCCAGCTGCATTAGCTAAGGCAGGTGCTCTGACAAAGAGAATCATTTAACAAGTTTATCAGGCAGTCACCTGTAGTGGGTGATCATGCAATCCGGCCTCGTATCTTACAGGCCGGTAAAGGAACATTCGTTCGGAAGAAAAACAACACATGGGGGACTGTAACTAGCGTAGGCTGCTGTGCTGATTGACAGAGCGGCTAATGCGTCATAATTGTACAAGGCAGATCCATAGATCACGCCCTCGCCAAAGGAAACTTCTCTGAAATTATCCAGGCGACTCGATATCACTGCATCCAGAGAAGAAGCAATCCCATTTCAATTCACAAGCCAAGCTTCAGAACGCTGAAATATTAAGTACGTTAGTATCATATGTCACACTACGGACAAACAAATAGGCTGTAAATAAACAACATGATTGGACAGCGGGCAGAAAGCATCGCGGTCAACGAGTGAAACTATCGCCATAGAAACAAATAGCCGAATTCAACATGGGCCCCGAGAGGCCGGCATCTCTGGCTCGGTAGGAACGTTCCGTCGGCAGGACGGGCTGATTGGCGCATAGCCTCCAGACACCTGGCGAGGTGTCAGGCAAACCCCCAGCATCCCTGCTGATCACCCCAACCCTGTTAAGCAGCTGAGAATGGATATATGGAGAAATTAAGGCCTGAGCTTGCTAACTTTGAGCTGCGGCACTCATATTTTACCATCTATCCGCTCTTCGTAACCAGACAGCAATGCCTGCGTCAGTTTTGTAAAATAATAATAATAATAATAATACAACTCTAATTGCATAAACATTGTTACAATGCATACAGGTAAGGCAAATGTTACAGAAATGACTTCCTTCAATAAGATGGCTAGGCATGAACTTCAGGGGGGATAAAAATGTCATTCATTCAAATGTCGCTGTAAGATCTCGGGTTAAAGATCCCTATCCTGGCACGGTAGAGGAGGGAGCTTAAAGAAGCCTTTAAAACGCCCTCGCTGACACCCCCCACCCCATCTGCACACACGAGAACGCCCGGGACTCTCCCAAGACTGCGGAGCGTCCTGCGTGCTTGAATCCCGTCCCGGTTCCCGAGGTGAGCTCTCAGCTGTCAGACGCTCGAGTCGTGCCGTGACATGTGGTTTACACGCGCACTTCATAAAAGCAAGGTTTTGCTTCAACGTCCAAAAACGAAGCGGAAATCTGAAGCAGCCACAGCAGATCAGACAACAGCACGAACCTGTCGCCTATCTTCAGGCTTCTCGGCCGCATCTAGGCCAGATCTTACTGGAAGCTCTCCCACAAAATAATGCTTCTTAGGCCGCTTATTTTACTTGGAGCGCTCTGTGAATAAGTATGGATAAACTCATTTCAATTAATTCCCTAATCCGTGGTGTACACTGGGCAGCGGGGGGGACCTTGCTGCACATTCTTGCTGACAAAGACATGGAATTTAAATCAAGAGGAACGCAGCGTGATTTCTCCAAGCCCTTTTTCCCCTCGTGCACGAAGCATCCACGTAGAACGTCAAACTTTCCCTCTCCACAAGGATGGAGCTCCCTCTTCTCCCTCTCCACTCTTCAGCAGCTCCACTCTCCGTCGTTCCACGAAAGTGACCAGGGCGCCGCACTAAATGCCGCCCCGGATGCCCAGAATAGGTGTACCGTGTTCGGCCTGCGTGGCTAATGTATCGTCCGCTGTTTACCAGAGCGGCTTCTTTCAGGTTTAATTACTCAGAATCTCATTAGTTGAAAAGCATCAGTTATTGACTTCCTGCCTGCCAGCATCTGGTATTTTTACAGTTGGCTTCATAGATTATACATTACTGCCTATTTCACGCCTGATGAGCGATATAACACCTCGACATCTGACTCCTGGAAATTAATTCGAACGCATAAAAAAAAATAAAAAATTTAGAAATCTTCTGACATTCTGGTTTAACCTGTATCCGCTTTAATTTGCAGAAACGCAACTGGACAATTAATTTATACTATAAGTGTATGTGACATTTCAGAAAAGAAAAATGCATTTGGCACCAAGAAATCAGAGAAAAAAAGAAATCACACTGTGAGAGGCAGGATGGAAAATTCACCATCGTGAATGCTGTAATTTAAACCCAGTCCAGCTGGAAGTAAAAGAAACTAAAGCACTAGACACAGCCTGCTAAAATACTCTTCCAAGGCTAAGATCGTTTCTCAAGTGTACACAGCTACAAGTTACAGGGACGGCAATTCAATTTTTACAAAAAAACAACAACAACAAAAAAAAAAAAAACCGTGAAAGGCAATTGTGGGGCACTTACTATTTCTGGCTGACTGTTAGGGCAATTTCTGTCTGCAGGTTAACTTAAGATGGTGCTGTATTGTGACAGCAAGCCAGATTTTAATTATAAAAATGTAAATCATACGTAGCAGGGGTCTTGCACATGGAACTTACAGAAAGTAAGAAACCCTAACCTAAAAGCTTCCCTGATTGGTTAAATGCTACAAATGTTGGCAAATTCAGAAGAAGCAGCAGCTTCTTATTACAACATATCTGAAGTTGTTGAGTTATGGTGATGTCCCATATAGGCCTAAATAAAAATAACCAAATCACTGAATCTTACACTGTTGTCTGTTGTTTTTAAAGTGCAGGTTTGCTATGGAAACAGAAGTGATGGGCTGACATTTTTGCCACATGCTGGCCGCTATACGCTCCCTCCTGTCTCTGAGGCCGCTGGAAGAAGGCGCGTGAAGGTGGAAGTGGGAATAAGTGAGTTTTCACCAAGATGTGCAGCAGTGCAGTTCATCTGACCTACCAGGGTATCGAAAGGATGGTCAGGCAGAAGATCAGATCTGTCTTAGAAGTACAGAGCTAACAATGACCGCCCGCCTGCCCGTCCGTCCCAGGCAGAAGACGGCACAAAGCTGGGGACCCCAATCCATACTCGTACACTATGATCTCTCAACCAGAGTACCATGGGGAGAACATGCACGCTCCACACACACACACACACACAGAGTCAGACCAGGATTCGAACCCCTAACTCAGGCTAGTTCATCACAGGGTATGTACACACACACGCTAACAATGCATACTAAATAATTTCAAGTACTCAATTCTAATCAGATTAATAAGCACATGCAACTAACTGAAGTCACCTTCCAGACAGATGAGAGTTATATTAGTTTAGTCCTACTGTCTTATCTGTTCATAACAACAAAGCTTTAAAATATCAGCATCTTGAAGTCGCTGGGGGAACGTGGTGTCACTAATATAGTAAGACACTCACCATGGGGGGCTTCACAGGCCTCTGTACTGAGTATAATCCCCCATACAGGAGGCTCTACTTTGCCATTTCAGCAGGACTGGTCAGTCTTGAAGACCATTGCATGAAAGGACTTTAAGTGGAGGAACTGGAGAGACACTGCAGATGTGTTTTAGGGGCCCGGCGTACTTCTTCTGAGGGTCTCTTTATGTAATGGACCCCTGAGCCGCATCAGCAGCTTCCTCTCCCATGACTCGAAGAGTCGGCACGCATGCCAGCGCCGTTGACGTTCCAGTTTCTAACCGAGTAAGCAAAATGATCACAGCCTGCTATGTTAATACTCCCTAAAATAATAACTCATTAGGCCATGTCAAAATGATATGCTTCCGTATATATAATAAATATATACGCTATTCTTAACCAGCTGTACTGAATTTTACAGTGCTTCTCCATTTAAAAAAACTATTCAGCTCGATAAATGTCATCGAAACACGGTTTCTATGCACTCTTTTTTTTTTTTTTTTTTTTTAAAAGCAAACCAGAAGTGGACAAATTAGTGATGCTGTCCTTTCACACGATGCTTTTAAAATGTGTTCGACGCTTCATTAAAACGCCTTTTCGTTCACCCAGTGTGCAACTTCCTTCAACTGAGCCCATATCTTCTATGGCATTAGCCCGTTAAGACTGATATTCTCCATCATTGCTATGTATTAATTCTGTGGGAGGATGCTGTCTGCTCCTGCGTTTGAAAGAATGTCAACACATGGGCTCTTTTCACATATAATTGATTGGACTACGCAAACAGCCGGTTGGCAACTTGATAAAACAATGTAAAAAAAAAAAAAAAAAAGTTACAAAATCTAATATTAGCTAATTAGTATTAAATAACTGACCAACTCCTGCAGGCTGAATAACAATGTACTGAAATGAATTGCGACTGAAAAAACAGCTTATCCATTTTGCTCTAATTACACTGTTGGATTTCATTAATGTTTGTTGTTTACTGACAAAAATAAACAAATAGGTTTCTTAAAATGCAGCAGCTGGCTGAAAGTCACTTTACTTTCAAGAGAATTTGGACACAGTAGGTTCCAGGTACGCAGTGCTGCCAAACCTGATGGGCTCAAAGCCGTCTTCATGTCACCCGAGACAGGTGTTAAAGGTCGGCCTTTTACACAACCACACTCCGCTTTTGTGTTCAGGGCCAAGAGGTGTTAAAACGGCATAGATATCCATTTAACATATTAAAAGCAGTAAAGGTTGCAGCACGTCAGGAACTAAGTAATTTAATTTGACTTTATATAGAGCCTGTCCCAACATGGAAGCCCAATGCGTTTAACAGTGGCGCTTACTAACAGACCACAGTTTAGGACAAGGTCTTAGGAGAGACGTCAGCACGACTACAGTTCAGCTGTGTTGTAATATCATGGACCTATTTTACTGGGGAGGGGGACAGGAACAGCTTACTGAAATACGACAGAAACGTCTCTCCCACCCCCGGTTCAAGATGACACCAGGCTTTATATACTGTGTTTCAAAAAAACACTAAGTGCCTTTTATTTTTGCAATAGCTTTGCTCTTCCTGAGCCGACTCTGATACAGTTTTCCAAAGGTGTATTTCTGTTAAAAACTAACAAAATGTGTATGCTATTTCCCACCACCACCTGTTTTATGCAGCCTTACTGCACCTGGTAACACGGGCAGCAAATCTGACTAATGTTCACAATGATTAACATCAAAGTCAGACAGCAAAGTCAGGTGACCGTCAAGTCAAAAACGCTGGCAAAACAAGTCATGCAGTTAGAGCGAGCGGAAAGAAAGCTCTGTGCTTTTGTAGGAGAATCACACTCTGAAGACACTAGGTCAGCTGGGATGGACCCCCGCCCCAGGCAGTGGAACGGTAAACAGGCCAGAGTGTGTCGTGTGTGCGTGTGTGTGTTTGTGTAGCTCTGTCTGCAGGTCATGTCTCTGTGCAGCTCTCTCTAGGCCAGCTTTCAGTCCGCTGCTGACTAGCAGCTCAGCCTAATCGATACACACATCGTGCTTTTAAGGCAACACCGGAACCGGCATCCTCCTGGGGGGGCTCAACACAACCGGCATCCGCCCCACCGGCCTGTCATGCATCGAGGCATAATTCCGGCTTTTGTCTTCTCCGTCGCTAAGGTGCTCTTCAAATTCTCGCTGTCGGCTGCCCGAATGTCACATTTCAAGTTGAAAACGGGTCGTTAAAGGGCCAGCTTACCGCACTGCCAGAAGATGAAGCTTTAAAAGCAAAAACGTGCGGCGAGACCCGTACTCTGTGGCGCACCAGAGGGGCCTTAGCATTTCACACGGCAGGGCTACGAAGGGACGCTCTTAAAGCAGCGGTCGTCAATGAGAGGAGCACAATTCGCACGGCCTGGCCTTCGACAAGGATTTCTTAAAGGCATAGTCGCTGGCAAAGAGAGAGCTTTTCACACGGCCGGGCGGCGAAGAGCCTTGTCGTGTCTCAGAAGGCCGGGTGATTAATGACCGTGCTGCTGCTCCCGCACGGGGGGGTGGGGGGTGGACCATGGATGATCAATCTTAATGAGCTATGCAGTTCATATTAACAACAGCAGGAAAATAATAATCCCATGGATGAAGTGGGTTTCGTGTGCTGAAATAAGATAAGTTAAACTGTCCTTTCACCTCCGACACCAAATGAAACACTAGATGTCCGCCAAACACACAGGGGCGGCTTCTGAACCCAGGATGAGCGCCATGTGACCATAACCCTCGTTCCAAAACCTGGTGTAAATCACTGTTTTGGTTTTACCTTTTGCCATGATAGACCAGGCCTACCGTGCGGCACCTTGGCAATCAGAACCCAGTGCTTTAGTCATATGATATGAACAGAAGAATGCATTCAATTATTATTATTATTACATAGCATTAGCATTATCAATGTCATCATCAGCGATAATAATAAAGAATTTGTTTTTGCGGCAGACTAACATGTGACATCCGCTCTCCACTGCTACAGGTGTGACGGTAACTGGCAACACATTCGTGGGAGGAATAGATCGATATTCCCGGGCACTCTGGTGGTCAGCCACATCAACACCCTCCTCTCAGGGTCCCAGCTCAGCCAGCAGCGTCGCCACGACTCTCCGCATGACCGCTACCACGACACAGAGAGGCCGGGGATAAGCGAGGCAGTTATAAATGAATATACAACAGCACAGCACGTCTAACTTGAGTAATTCTGCCTCGGTTATAAATCCGCTTTTTTGCGTATGGACATTCGCAGAATGGAACACTAAAGAAACATATAATCTGTCTTTAACCTCCACTGACTCTCTAAAGACAGAAGAGCAACCGCTAAAGCTCATTAGATACATCCTAACCTAAAAAGCCTGACCCTTATAACCTTGTTAGATCACCCATCGCTTGTCCAGTGCTGGGACACTGTAAGCCTGGAGCCTATCCCAGAACTTTATGAATTTAATTTACATTTATTTACCAGATGCTTTTGTCTAAAGTGCAAGTGAGGCCAGAGAGCAGGGTCAGCCAGCACCCCTGCAGCAGTCGGGGTTAAGGGCCTCGATGAAAAACCCAGTGGTGATACGACTGCTCTGCCAGCTGCAAGATTCCGATCCATGACCTTTCGGACGTCGGCAGTAATCCCTAGCCCGCTGAGACACACACACTGCCCCAGGAAGTGCAGGGCAGGGGTGGACAGGACGACGCCACGCAAGTATCCCGGGGCGGGAATCGAACACACAACCCTCGCAGGTGTAAGGCTACCCACTGACATGCTGCGCGGACTCAACGGTCATTTTATAGCGATTAAAACGTAGAACTGGTATATGGCTACATGGATTCCTGTGCTGGGGAATCTATATGACTTAGACCATAAAACAGACGGAAAAGCTGCAGCAGTGTAGGTTTGTGAGACACAGATAGCACTGGTTAACCAGCCATCTCCATGACAACATCCGTCACACGATTCGATATCACCGCTTACTCCGAGAAACTGCTCCCTTTCTTCTTTGGAGGCTACCCTGTGCCGTACAAATCATCAACACCCTCTTCATCTTCAGAAATGCATTTCCTGATAACCACCCATGTACACCGCACCACGAGTTCACTCCACGACCAGCTATGGCTCTCAGCGGCTCGGGGCCCTTCTACAATGCTGAAGGCCAACTCGTGTCATGTGACTGATGTCTGTCGTCGTCACATGACATCCCTACACCAATAAGCTGCCGCTTACAGACAGGAAGACAACCGAGGGGGTGGGGGCATATGGGCAGGACAGAGAACAGGACCATGTGACATAAGAATGGGAGGAAGGAGCTGGGACTTCGTAGAGAGACATGAGTGGAGAAACTGGCTATCACGGCATGAGCCACGATGTGGATGGAAGAAAAGGAGAGAGGTGTTGGGTTGAGACTCGGCGAGGGTTCAGATCCATACTATTCCAGTGGGAAAACTGGGAAGCTTTCACATATCACACCTGGTTCTCCATGAAAGACACAGACACATGTACATGCAGACACTGGGGGTCAGACAGCAGGGTCAAGTTGCTCAGCCACCTTGGGGTAATAAGGCACTTTGTGAAACGATCACTCTACCAGAGCCACAGGACTCAAACTTACAACCTACCATCATGAGCACAGGTCCCGAAAGACACTGAGCTACCCACTGCTCCCAGAAATAAGTGAGCATGTTCCATAGGAGTGACAGGAAATGAAACTGAGTTTTATATACTGATAGGCACTATGAGAGTCTTCATCACCTGACTTCATCGTTACACCCCCCCCCGCAGGAGACGTGATCTTGCATGCCGCACTGTCTTCCCGAGACGAATGCGTCAGCCCCGGACCATCTGCAGTTTGAGCGGTCATCACCCAGTTGAACGGTGGGACTCGTGGCACACATATCTTGACCGTGTTCTTTAACGCGTGTCCAATCAGCGGAGAAGCTGTCACTGTCATTGTTTACATAAGGACAGGCAGTCGTTCTCTATTTGGAACCTAAATGTTCACTGTTTTCAGCTGAGAAGGCAAGGAACTAAAGATAAGAAAAAAAAAAAAGCTTTGCCCGTTTCTAGAAATACATGATGGATGTTGTTTTAAAGAAGCCTGTTTTATAGTAAGAAAGAAAACAGACACTGCCAGCCAAAGTTTTCAGTAGAATAAGCATTTTTTTAAACTGTCTTTTAATGTCATCACTGATTAAAGAGGATTTATTCTACCGACACAGGACCAAACAGGCAGCCGGAGTGAAAATTAAACCCGTGATCCATCGCCTGTAATTAACTGCTGCGGTGCAAAGCCTCTTATGAACATACAAAACCTTTAACACAGAGATCATATATAACTCTTGGCAATTTTTTAATTTTACATTCCTCAAGCACATTCATTTAGATCACGCATCGTTAATAAATAATGCTGAGCTTCCTCGCTTTTCTGCAGTGGAATTAGAAACCCAAATGAAGTCACACTGGCTGATTATTTGCCTTTGAAACTTAATGAGAGTCAGGGTTCTCTTACTACTCACAACACGTCAATCTGTCCTCGGCAAGCTGAACAAAAATACCCAGATCGATTAATGTGAGATCTTATAATACACGAAATATTATAACACGAAAGTCAGCCACCAATCACTAGGCTGCAAACTCGCGTGTTGCGATCCGAGATTCACACAGCAGGTGCTGTATACTCCACAGTGATGGGCCGGCATACCGGCTGCGAGGATGCAATGACCGTGCAGCCGTACACGAAAGAGGCCTACGCTCTTCAGTGTTCACATGCATGTCTGCAAAGCCACACGCAACAGCACACACACAAACACGTCATCTCAAAACTGAAACACTGAAAATTAAAAACCACAAACTCACCTCTCCCTACACACGTACGCCACATTTACAATCACGTGCGGGCAAAACAAACAGTTTTGTTCATACTTTTCACATCTTCGTGTCCGTTACAAATTTGAAATGTATCCAATGGTATTTTAAGCTGAATCCTGGTATTGACAGTACTCTTCCAGAAATGACTGCAGCATGTCTTTAACCATGTCTAATGAAACCAAACAGAAGCTACAAGCAAATACAACAAGGTAATGTAGTTCTGTAAAAAGGTAGGCCAGATTCGAAGAAAGATGAAAGGACAGGAACTGAAAGACGCAAACTATTTAACCCTTGTCAGGCTGCACGTGTGGGCTTCACTGTGACTGATTTGATCGACTCCTCGATCTCACACCCTTCGCTTGCTGTCGAAAAGCTGCCTGGATTTTAGCCGATGTGTTTATCGCCACCGATGATTCGATTTTCTTACCTTTCGGGTGCCAGGGGTCAGTGAACTCGTACTTCCCCATGCCGACGGTCCTCAGCATCTGCAGCCCGTTGGGACTTTCCTGATTGGACGGGGCCGTGGGCGGGACTTGGGGACCCGCTTGCCCATTGGCCAGTGGAGGCACGCCGACCGGAAGGGTGGCAGAAGACAGAGCAGGCGCCTGCATCATGGGATGGGACATCTGACCGTTGCCCATGGCACTGTGCACGGGGTGGGTCACCTGACAGACGGCAGTCATGGGGGACAGGGTGGCCGGGGGCTGGCTGGGCAGGCTGATCACCATGCTGGCGAGGGACTGAGGTGAAGGCTGGGGGACCTGGAAGTGGGCGGCCACATGGGTGTGGTGCGCTGCCACCGGTGCCTGGATGGCCGGCGTTACCCCGACGACGGGCGACTGCACGGTCACGGCCTGGCTGAAGGCGGGGGGCTGCGGCAGACCATAGGCGGGGCCCAGGAGAGCAGCCTGACTCCCAGCTGGCACAGGCGGCACCCACGGTGGAGCTGCGGACAGGGGAGGCAGCGTATGTCAACACGCGCGTCCGTCTGCGTTACGACGCAGCTAAAACTAGCAGACAATTTGCTCTTTCATCATACTTTTGTACCGTATTGTTCTACTCACACAATGTTGTCACAAACATTTACTTGTAAACTGGATATTTGTGCAAAATCATTCATCCAGACAGAATCCAGATTTCTCTGTGTACTTCCATTTTTAAATTAGACACATGCAAGCATAGTTTCCATGCCAACCCCCCGCCCCCCCATAATTGACTAATCATACAAAGAATCTGTGTTCCTAGAACAGTTACATGCAGCACACCTAATGTACGCAATAAAGAAACGGTAAGTATTTGGCCAGCGTTTCCCATCTTACAGAAACATTCATCATTACAGGGTGGTGGTGAGCCTGAATCCTATCTCAGACAGCATAGAGCACAGGACGGCCATCGTCCTGAACGGGACCCTGGTCCATCACACGGCTTACACATGCACAGCCTCACATATGCAACTACACACTATTAATGTGGCTAACTCAGTGACACCATTTAACCTAATAGGTATCTTCTTGGGCTGCAGGGGCAAACAGAGAAAACCAGGCAAAACACAGACAAAGCAAGCCTTCCCTACAGAGAAATCGACCCATTACCTGAAAGCGATTTCTAAAATATGACCGTAATGAAGCAAGAACTTTGACTTCCGAATACGCAAGCTGACTCCTGCCGGGTCCTGAGGTAGATGGTAATTTAAACACGGATACAAACATCGATCCCTGGTGGACAGGAAGTGGGAGGAATTTAGCTGAAAGATTTTATTTGGTTTCAGATTAATTTTGCTTCTGAAAGGTAAACAGGAATAGCAGCAGGAAAGCAGGTCTAACTTCCCTCGTTTGGAAACCCAGGGACCAATGGGAATTAGCAGCCATTAGTTGATCCTGGCCAAGACGAGCTGATTAGCTTCATGAACATACAGTCATATTGAGCCTGTCACCCTCATCTCGTTAAATATAAAATGGCTCTAGACTACGGGAAGCATTTAGGGTCAAATGACAGTCGATGTAAAAAAAAAAACAAAACAAAACTATTTAAAGGTGATGTTTTAAATTTCAGCACATGGCACGGCTCACGAGACAAAAGAATCAGCGATTTTGGAATGCGGTTCAATGCAAACATTGGACCATCATGGACGGTTAACCTCTGTTCCTAAAATTAGATTGCATAAATAACCTTATAGAATAACAGCTGGAATTTGGGGCTTCTATTCCTTGGCACCTGCTTGCAAATTTAAATGGAAAAACAAACATTTAGTTCAGGCCAAGGATTTGTTAAATAATCCTTTATTTAATTAAATTAAAAATTGTTCTCTTGCACCTGTAGTTTGAAGAGCTCTGAGTCATGTTAATATTCTTAAAAGCATGAAGTATTTAAATTTAAAACCCTTAATAACACATTCAGATTAGCTACAAATAAAATACTTCCATTTCTAAAAATGAAACATTTAAGTGTATTTAAATGCTCTTAATTGTTCATGATTTAAAGATTAAAGGATTACATAAGTTATTTCTTTATTATTGCGATTATAATAAAGATATATTTAGCAATTTCAAACTTACTGTACAATGTTGCAACCCTTGTAAATGACACAAAGGGCGAACAAGGTAGTGTTTTACAATACCCTGCCACACAACATGCTTGGACAGCCATTTGAAATCCACTGTCATAGTGGTTCTCCACAGCCCGCCGTTCACAACGCAATCCAAAATTAATGTGAATTAAAATACATACACACACAGCCAAATAGCATAGAACTTCCTTTGAACGACGTGATTTCGCCGATTTCAACCGTGATCAGCCATCCCATTTCCCCATCCCTCTGGCTAAACTGGTCTTTTTAAAGCCCACCGACTCAAAGCGGACTGGTGACAAAGAGGGGACATTATTGAGAGGCGCATCGTGACAGGCCAGGGAGCTCAGCGGTAGAGGGCACGTTCAGGAGTGTTCACTGAGTGTTCCTCACAACGTCAGCCCCCAGGGACGCCATCTCGACCGGCCACATCCTCACTACACCCATTCCAGCCGCCTGGAAAATCCCCAACAATTATTCCGGAGAAGGAAGTCTTATTAGCGTAAACGCGCCTTAATTTATTGGCCACTTTCCCTCATCTGACATCTCATTTAAGAGCGACGACGGTCCGCGACTTCATTTGCCGCTTGTTGGAGGGAACAGCCACTCATGGAGGCCTGAAGGATGGAGCACAACTGGGACAGGCACGAGTAATTGCTCAGGGCTACTAATTTGGAGGCTCTACATTACATACGAGGGAACTACCTTGAAAGTGATTACTTGACCTTTAGGTCACTCCCTAGATTTTACCTCCACATTACCGTCGGGACAAACAACCATTCACGGTGCTGTGGTTAGAACGACGCCTCCCGCTCTGTGACACCGACCGTCAGGGTTCGAGTGAAATATGCCGGGGATTTATGCACTTTAAGGCGTACGGCTGGGCTACACCACCTGAGTTAATAGTCAAGAAGTCAGTTTCCGTGTTATTACGAGTGACCACGTAATAAATATTTGCACTGCCATCAAATCATTCACGACTCAGCTGAGATTTAAATATACACAAATCAGCCACATTAATTATAGCAATTATCTACCTATAATTACAATTAAAGGCATCCGCCTGACTTTCTAAACACCGGGACGCGTGAGACAGTTTACTAAAAAGTGCGTCACAGCGGTGCGCCGAAGCGAGAGCCCACCGTTACCGTCGCCGTCGCGGAGCTGCTTAGCCGGCGGTTCGTCCGTCTCCCACGGCGTCGACTGATTGATGGGCGTCTGCCCCCATCGCAGCCCCGCAGCCAGGAGTTGCCCCTGCGTGTGATTTTCGCCTGAAGAAAGTCCGGAAACCTGGAGAAAGCAGACGGTGCCGGTGGATGAACACGCATGTGCCCACACACACACACACACACACACACACACTTTTAATTACAGCCTTTATAAATAATTCCTCTACTAGCCAGATGTTGTTCGTCATTGTCCTTTGTTAGTACGCCGTTCTATTTTGCATTTAATTACTTGTCTCATGCAGATTAAAGTAATCAAAAGATTTGAGAAATCCAAGGTCAACCACACAATACTGGGAAAAAAAGATAATTAACAAATAAATACATACATACATACATACATGCTTGCCTTTCCTGTACTAATCAAGCCTAATCTGTGGGCACAGCCTATTTACTGAGGGGAAAAAAAAATTGACACCGGGGTTTGTGACAGAAGAGAGGTGTCAGAAAATAAAAGTGACGGTACTGACGAGGAGAGAAAGACCGGCAGGCAAACCGGCATCAAGATCACAACAGCAAGCTGTGAGCACACCACCTGACGGAGAGGGGAGGCAGCTGGTGGAGAGATAATCTCACTGTCTGGCCGGTCTCTCCCTGACAGAGAGCCGCTCCGGGGCCAAGCTGCGGACCCCCGGCCCATCTCTCCCGGAGAGAGAAGCGTCCCCAGGGCCCAGGACACGGACCCCCAGCCTGTCTCTCCCTCTGTTTCTCAAAAACCAATGTTCCTCTTCACCTTTGCCCTTCTCTCGTCTGTCGCGGCTGCTTTTGACTTCGGTTCCACATCAGACTGGTCCAGATTTTTACCGGACATTCAGGGCCCTCAAGACCTGCCATACAGGATGACCTAACAGGCACGGTCAAGCAAGGCCAACGCCACAGCAATGCCTCCACCTCACCCAAAATGAGATAAACAGACCAATCAACTACTCTTGCCTCCCAAAGACCCGCCTCCTGTAAACATTACTTTTTCATTTTACTGCCTTGAGAATTTCCCTACAATTCAAGGCTCATTAAGCAACATCAATTTACTTGGCTCTCAGGTCACACATTGCTTTCTCCTTGCTACTACTAAATTCCTACTTCTTACCTCAGTTTTATTCTTTTTCTTTTAAATTATAAACAGAAGCGTTTTAAAGTGCCTGAATAATAAGCCCCCAGTAAAAGGTAATTTTCCAGGACTGTTTACTGAAAAGATTGTCTCAGTGTCATCTGCTGCTGAATCCAGTGGCAGACCAGGTAAAAGTCTGCCCAAAGGCTTCACAATGACAGCAAAAACAAAAGGAATAAAAATAGTAACTGCTTCTATTCAGCCGTCACGTCACCCAAGCCTTACGTGCCACAGACCATTTTTCTCCTTATGTGGAGTGTGTAGCTCAGGCGTGTGAATCTCATTTATCCCAGGTGACCCATTATTATGTTGGGGCGGACGCTTTCCCGTGACTCAATAACCAGTCGCCCAGAATCGAGAGCGAAGCACCGGCGAAACATAAATCTTCCAGCATTTCGCACAATGGAACCTCGCGTTCACTTCAAATAACGGCTGAGCGCATTTCCATATTAACCGGGAGGACGTCGCCACGACTCATCGGCGTCGAAGGGTCTCCCCGGAGCACGGTGTCGCCGATGGCATTCGCTGTAGGGCGACACAGAGAGGTACCAGTAAAGCCCCCGGTTAAAAATCACCACCGTCACACATCTGGGTGCGAGAAATCACTACCCAACTCTTTTTGCACGCAAATTACTGCAGCCAAATTCGACATCCCCGCACGCTTTGTGAAGGAAGTCACTCGAGCTTAAGAAAATCACGTTTCTGCAAACATAATACGCAAATGTGATTTGGCAGTCTTATCTACGGAGAATCAGCCAAAGCCCCGAGCTGAGAGAAATGTAGGTCTTCCATATTTAATCAGAAAATGTATCTTTCCTGCTGCGTCTCTCTGTTATTAGGAAGCTCAAAATAGAAAAAGGTCTTTTTCAAAAGATAGTCTTTCTTACGCTCTCAGTTTCCTCTGCCGGTGCAGAAAGCGAGTTTGGAAAGGCACGGTCTTACTGTGGAACCCCGAAGCTGCACAGCACATGGGCCCCTGAGCGGGAAGGCGCTCGAACCGTCCTGAATCTCAACGGCGATGCGTAACAGTACGTCGCAAGATGAATGATGATGTGCTAATAAATCGCAGATCTCTCGCGCGCGCGGCCACATAAACAACCGTAATCGATACCACCATCTTGCAGTCGTTTAATAGTTAACCACACAGACCTCCAGCAGAACGAAATAAGCTTCTGTTTTTAATAACTGGCTGCGACTGTTTTTTTTGATTAACACCAACCCCTCACACTTTAATCTCAATGAAAAATCGAGAAAATACATTAAATATGAGAATCGCAACTGTAGTTTAATGCCTGTAATGGTATGCCTATGAGATCAGTAACCAAGGATCTGAGTGGATAAGACTGAACTTTTGAGTTTCCAGACTGCTAGGACCCAACCCTAACCCCCGCTGGAGGGATCCCAGGCCCCAAGGACACCTGTCCGACTGGTCTTCACATGGACACCACAAGCAATTAGATACCTGTAGAAATGAAACCCCACATATCCAGCAAAAGCCGAGCCGGAATCGGACAAACTCTGAGAATGTCAACACAAGCAAAACCAAACAACACCAGCTGTAATTATTAATAAGGTAATTACTGGGAGTGAAAAATCTCACTGTTCAGTATTCAATGTATAAAGAACAACAAGCATTAACAGATGAAATTTCACCTCTGCTTATTTACTCAGAGACATACACTTCATCTCACCATCCGCGATCAACAAGTCAAAGCCTACTGGTGATCCCACACCGCCAAGTCTCACTCTAGATTCTTCTTGTGTGTGGTTCCTCCATGGTGGAATGAGCTACCCATTTGCGTCCAAGGCTGCAGAGTCCCTCTCGACCTTCAAGAAACACCCCAAGACCCATCTTTCCCAGAAAGACCTCAACTAGCCCGTCTAACTGCAAACCTTTTCTGTCTTGGGCCATCCCTCCAGGGTGAACCCCAGCCATGGGATAGGGTCCATCCCCACCCAGTGACCCTGCACAAGATGGATGTCAAATACTACTTCATTATTTAAACATAGATTTTAACAATGCATTTACTTTCCTAAAAAATTCAATCTGTGATATGATGCATAGTTAGTTTCAGCTGCCAGCTTTAGTTCTCCCAAAGGTTTTTTGTTACCTTCTTCAAATTTCACACTAAACTATCCATCCATCCATCCATCCATCAACTGCTTATCCAGTACAGGGTTTGGGGATGGGGCTCCAGAACCCTATTCCACTCAACACTACGGTTTTTCAACTAGTACCACGGGGAGAACATGCAAACTACACACACACACACAGACACACACACACACAGCTGGAGCAGAATTCAAACCCCCAACCCTGGAAATGTGAGGCAACAGCACTACCCACAGCCACCCTACCTCCTACATATAATCTATAAATAATAAAATACAGTTAGATAGCAATAATGGATAAGTTAAACTACAAAACAGGAAGAACAAGGAGAAGGTGGAGACCATGCCATGGTCTTACTTTAATGTGAGTATTTTCCTCAGTTATAAACAACATGCCACACAAGGGTCAAAACTTTGACCAAAGTCCTCCTGGTTCTGTTGCTCCAGTAAAACATTCCCCAGTCTTTCTATAAAGGCTACGACTGCTTTTCATACTGAGGATGAATTCTGCCTCCGTTACCACACTTGCTCAACACACTCCTCATCCAAAACGCACCTGCAAGAAAACACTGCTGACCAAGAACCCAGGACCCAGTAACTGCACAGGTAAACTTCACCAGCCAGAGCCAGACTCCTACTGAATCCTAAGTCCTGCCAGGCTAAAACATACACTGCAATAACAAGAATATTCCACAACTACGCACACAGGCCTGTTACGAGCCATACTTTTCAAAGCCACGCCTATTACAGCCACATTCGTTCAGATTTTCAGCTTCCAAAACATCTAGGTTTCGAGCTATGCTACATTGTCAACAATGTGCCTGTCCGCAACACATATTTTTCAGTCTGAGACGTGTTAACATATTAATATTGATCTAAATCATCAAAATTTAAATCACTGCTTTCCCATCCAAGGTCTGCCCCCGACTTCTCCTCGGTCCTCCGCGAACCTGTACTCGATATGCAGGTGGAATATGACGAAATATGTATAGATGTTTCACGCGGACTCTGTCACTACCGCTGCATTTAAGCGCTGTAACGTTCGCTCATTAACGGCTCAGTGCGCCGAGGTGGGCGGGAAAACATTTTCTGCAACCTACACGTTTGGTTCGGGACGCAGATAACT
Organism: Gymnarchus niloticus; assembly: GCA_009936485.2. Taxonomy (NCBI): domain Eukaryota; kingdom Metazoa; phylum Chordata; class Actinopteri; order Osteoglossiformes; family Gymnarchidae; genus Gymnarchus; species Gymnarchus niloticus. The sequence goes on from JAACJT020000033.1 coordinate 11,833,241, forward strand.
AGACGACATGAAGGATACGGCTTGTCATGTCTTTCTACCCTGATCCCGTCTAACGCTCTGCAATCTTGGTATCGTACAAGTTCACACGGAGGCGTGTGGAATTTTGCCACCTCTACACATCTCTTTATGTTAATAGGAATGTGAGCTTGGCTTGAAAGGGTGCCTTTTAAATGCACCACTGGGTCTCTTAATAGCTGTTCAGCAGGGGGAAGCAGCAGAAGGGTGTCTCGGTGAGTGACACCGAGTGTCCACCGAGAACACATAAACCAGAGACGAGGGTGACAGATGCATGCAAATAGCGCAGCCGCAAAGTTGGCAGCGAACCGCGTTCTGCGGCGGTTCTGCCGCTCACCCTTCGCTGTCAGCCGAGTGAGTGTAGAAATCCATTTCCTTCCCTCGCAAAACAGCCTGCGCGGTCCATTTATGTAATTGTTTGAAACCGACCGAAAATCGGCCTGCATCGCACGGCATCAGAGAGGCTGCGCCCCTGGCTAAAACTGTCAGAAAGCCCAGAGCCAAAGACGTCGAGGAGGCGCTTCCTCCTTACCCGCCAACAAGATGCGAGCGGACGCAAAATTACTCGTTTTGTTTCCTGTATTTGTCATCACACTGCACTCCTGACCGCGTTTCTTTCCATTTACCAGAACCCGGGAGATGTACCGCAGCACATTTACAATCAAACCATCGAGCCTCGATTCGGCTCCTTGGCTACTGAAGTGAAGGCCCATTCACTCGCCGTACTAAAAATAGACCATGGTTTGAGTTACCATCCTGGGTGTTTTTGACGTATGGTGACAACCGAGGTCTCCAGCTCCAGAAATCGCTCATCTTGGGCATAATTCTGCTATGACCCCCCCCCCCCCCCCCCCGGGGCCCCCCCCCCCCCCCCGGTGGGGCCTCGCGCCCCCCCGACCACCCCCCCCCCCCCCCCCCTTTTAGTAA
>JAACJT020000033.1:11834282-11861078 GCA_009936485.2 Gymnarchus niloticus
CTGTGTGTTCAATTATACACCTGTCTCAGCAATGAGTATGGCTCAGTTATCCAAGTCCGAAAGTATGTGAACCCCCCCCCCATTAACTGGTGTCCCAATACACTATATGGACAAAAGTATCATTAAAATATGAATTCCGTAAATTGTCAGTAAGTCAGGTGCTGCCTTCTACTGAAATGTCAATTGTATCATGGAAATAATGTTTAGTAAACTGGACGAACAGGAAATTGTCAGTAAAGCCTGGCAGGAGAAGGCAGTAAAGCATAAAAATGAGCATTTTTACAATAAGATGTATCATTAGCAGCATTAACCATGTCACGCAATTGCTTAGGAACAAATGAAACAAGTCAAGACTCCCTCTTGAAAAAAGCTCCGAAACTAAACTCACATACGGTCAACGCAATCGTTAAAGGGACAGTACTGACGGTCTGTGGTTAAGTACCAGTTGATCACAAAGAATAACACCAAAAAAAAAATAAAAATAATCAAAAATAAATTAGATACTTTTGGAGTCCAGAAAGGGTGAAGTACGAATCAAGATTTTAACGGCCGGACGCTACGGAGATGCAGAAAGTCTGTTTATCGGCAAGGATGCTGTCAGGTTCTCAGCAAACCCCTTCAAGATATCAGATTTAATGGACCTCCCCTTTCATGCTTTATTTATGTTGCCACCTTTACACCTGAACGCCTTCTCCACCCAGCCTGGAGTTTGCTGATGCAGGCGTCTCCCGTGAATGCCACAAGAGAAGATTAATATTCTGCTAATGTAAATATTGTCCCTGTTGTATGGATACATGTTTTAGTGAAGAACATTCTAATATCCTCCCTTAAGCATGTCGGTGGCATGAACGCTGCAGGAATAAAGGCAGTTCATAGGACATACAACACGTTTTATTTTGGATTGTTTATGTATAATGACGTACGCAGTCTTCATGGTAATATTCCTACGCGGTAAGCTGTAAGATCATATAGTTTTGCAACAAAACCTCCAAACTCCATCTGCAGAGTTGAAATCACGGTTAGAGATCTCCGCCTCTGTCCATAAGGTTGTAGGTTCAGATCACGTGCTTGACAGAGCCATCGTATCACTGTTGGGAGCTTGATCAAAGCCCTTAACCCCAAATGCTGCAAGGACGCTGGCTGACCAGCTCTCTGACCCGAGGCTTCATTCATTTGGATGTCAGTTTGGAATAATGCGTCTGTTAAATAAATTAATGTAGGCGTGATAAATGCACGTTTAACACGAGTGAAGTTTCAACCACTTCTGTATTGTGGTTGGAGAATGGAAGTTATGGAGCTAAGTATAGCCTCATCGAGTGTCCTTCTCTCCTCTATGGTGCTGTTGGTCATGGCAGTACAACGGTGTTCAGGTCCTGCCCTTCTTGGCTGCTCCGGACTGCTCTGAATTGCCGCTTATACCATACCGGAGCGAAAACTGGGTAAAGACACGCTAATGCAAACAACAGGATTACTCTACTGCTCTCCGAGTTCGAAACGAAGAGGGAAAATCGAACGACAGAGGAGGTGCATCAATGGAGGGAATGAAAATGGCTTTGATTAGCTTAGATTAGTCCTCAGTGTGGCATGGTGAATTAACACTGCTGCTGCTTTAATCAAGACCAAATACGATCAGCTACTGATAAATGAAATTTCATTTCATTAATTAATGTCATATTTAACTTAATTACTATGTCCAACTTTATATAAGCACAACTGGAACTTCATATTACTGAAATTGATATTTATTTTACGAAAGCCCTTTAATAAAACAGCAGCACTCCATGTTCGGTTACATTATTCAGCATTTTATCATTTTATCAGTGATATTTGTGCTGATTTGCATAGTGTGTTTCACACACTAGGTGGCTCCTGAATTTACATTTTAATTACCTGTATTTCCTGGGAATATGGTATGTATATTCCTGTACATCACAACACTGCCAGCAATTTGGTGAGGGGCACATCTCCGGCCCGTTCCACCTAATGCCCCCGATGACTATCGGTCCGGGGGCACATCTCCGGCCCGTTCCGCCTAATGCCCCCGATGACTATCGGTCCGGGGGCACATCTCCGGCCCGTGCCGCCTAATGCCCCCGATGACTATCAGGCAGCGTGAACCCAAACAGTAGTTTCACACCTACACGGTAGAAGCTAAAAAAAAAAAAAAAACATGCAGAAAATGATAAATACCACCTTCAGAATGGAAAGGTCAGCAGGGCGCCCAACAGGCAGGAAGGCACACACACAAGCGATTCAGCCGAGAGGAGAGAACAGCGCTGTAAAAAGACCCGTTTGTCAGGGGGATGGGGCAATAATCACTTTGAATCTCAGCTGTGTTCCTAGCAGGCCCATAAAAATGATTGTATTCCACCTAAATAATTTCATTCTGCTCCTTGACCTATATTTTAGCTTGAGAAGGAAAAGACAGTCGCTCCGGGAATGATGTAGCATTTCTAAGAAATCACCACACCATAGAATCTAAAAGAACAAGACAGGACCTTAAAGGGGCGGTAACCAAGAGGACCTGGGGGATAAAAAAAAAAACAAACACACAACACAGTGTCAGATTAAGCAGCTCCAAGCCCACCGGCCCCCGCGGTACGTGACAATGAGGGGCGTTCCAAGAAAGCTCCTCCCGCAGCTCAGGGACAGCACGTGTTACGTCACTGCGTGCCGAGAGCTACCTGAATTCACACTCCGCCGGGTCCTGCCGTCCCTCCGCGGCTGAGGGCCTACATGCAGCCTGGTTGGCACAGCTGACTGCGGCAACGGCAAAACCTGCGTGGTGACCGGGAACACGCGACCGCAGGTCGTACGTTTACCCGATGATCTCAGGCAAAACAGTTCCCCACTGCCGACACTACAGCGCTCCGGAGAAGGAGCGCCCGTTCCATTTCTGCTCTGAACAATTTATATTTTTAAGTTTCGCGTGACCTTTGATCCCTTCATAGACGGCAAATGAGACAACTACACGGCCGAAAAATAAATTTGGCTTTTTACACAAGCAAATGTAGCTGTTAAAAACAAATCTTGTGTCCAGGATATTTCCAAATCACAATACGTTTTCACCGTAACTGAAGCTGATCAAGCCATGTTGTTAAGACCACACCAATTTGCAATTTCAGACCAACTGTACACGTTCACACGAATACCCATTAATTCAACCAAATCGTCTCGAAAACCCTTCAGATGAGAGCTCTTTGGAAAGATCTGGACGTGCAGCGCAAAACAGGGGAGTAAAATCTAATTTCCATGACTGGGCCGGGCCTCCGTTCAGTATCTGGTCCTTCCTAGATATATATTAAAATGGCCGAAGGCCGTGCTATAATTGCTTATTTCGCCGAATACAGGGTAGATTCATAAGACGTTTCTCGTCGTTTCTTACGGCCTGCTAGCCTTATGCACGACTGCATATGTGTTACACATACGGTTAACTGATAACTGGCCTTTAATTGATTTAATTTACAATAAAGCAAAGTTGATAACAACCCTTAGCAGAGCTCGAAATCCTTTTATCCTCATCCACATATGACCACCTTAATTGTGTTTACAATCCCAAATTTGCCTAATATGTACAGTGAGCATTGTGGGTAAGGCACATTGTGGAAGTCTGTTTTTATTTAACGCTGTATATTCCCCTGATGTCGATACACATGTGAGGTATTATTCCTACCCAATTGTGGCAGCCCACCCACGGGCTGACGTGAAGACTCAGTTGCCAAGTCACCATAATCGACACTTCGGGTCAGCAGGGACATGATGTACTGAAAAACAAGACCTGCACAACAAATCCCTTCCTCAGGTCCCTCTTTATATTGTATAAATCTTCCGCCTTTAACGAAAGATTTTAATGGTGAGGCTCATATAGCTGAGGCCTTTACATATCTTTTTAAAACAGTGACTTCTAGTTTCCCACGACTTCTTTCTTTCGCAAAGGCAATTTTTACAACCTTTGCGTCAATCAATACAGACTCCATTAGCCTCTGGAGAAAATACCCGTTTTTATAGCGGTGTTTTCACTCTGAAAGCATATTCATGTTTAACACATTTAAAAAGGTTCATAAATGAACATCAGAAAATAAATCACATGGCATAAAGGTTTAAAATTGTCCAATCATTTAAGCATTTCCTCCATGTAATAGTTACTAAATTAAATAAACCTTTACCTAGCTTTTTAAAACCAGTCTTGAGTGTTTGTTCTGTTAAACGGATGGATGAATGGATGGATTCAGCTCAAACGAGTCAGCCGCCTTTACAGTTGCGGTATTTAACATCATGACCATTACTAAAATAGTCCACTGTTGACAGGTTTTTAGTTCTTGATTTTTAAAAATACGACTGCAGCATCTTCAAGGGGCTTCAGTTTGATTTTCAGTTTGTTGACTACAGTTCATTTGCTCCATTTGGAAAAGGCTCGCAATTAGTTTGCCAGTTAAAACTGCTTTAATATTTAAGACCTACTAAGAAAAACACAGAGTGTCCAGTTTGGAAGAACAGAGCGAAGATACGGCCCGTCATTACGTGTCAATCACCTCTAGAGCGGTGTGTAACAGTGTGTAGTTGGTGTGCTCTCAACAGATCCGTGAGACACAGTGCACTCTGACAACTGCAAGATTTCCAAATAAAGTACAATTAAACTGCCTATGGCATTGCATATATATATTTTTTTTAATCTATGAATCAAATCAGCTATGAGTGCGTGTAGCATTTTCCAAAATGAAAGTCCAGAATGAAAATCTAGAGCAGAAATGGCCTAAACAATTACACATGTGGCCTTAATGGAAACAATCTAGCAAAATCACTAGAAATCCACCGATTGAGGCTTTCATCATCCGCATTACTGCAGAATAGATCATTCCATAGATCGCTGCAAATAAACTGCATTAGGGCAGAATTCAAAATGCACTGCTAAATGCTGGCGAGCACCCATCTGTTCAAGCACTTCCCACAAGCATCAATTAAGCAATTTTAACAGATCGTGGAGAAACTCTCCGGGTTAGGAGATGAATTTTCACTGTTAAGTCTCTGTCAGAAATGCAGTTCTCCCTATGGACAAAATTCCAGCAGAACAGTGGACAGAATTACGATTCTCCATCGTCCATATTTTATGCTAGTATACAGGAGTCATTAGGCCAAAAAAAAAATACCCACACTGCATGTGCAAATTACCGGCGCTGTACCCTGGATTTGGCGCCTAAAGGATATTTATCCCGGTGAATTACACGCGAGGCCAGGTCACTCGGAACTGATAAAGCTTATAGACAATATTTTGTATTTAACGGAGCCACTGACGCTGAAACTGACTGTAAACAAAAAATGAGACACTCCATACAGATCTCACATTTTATTTTATATAGTCATAAAATACAACTCCCCCGACCCTGACCGAGATAAGAGGCTGGAAGATGGATGGATAAAATATAGCCGGACAATTCCGTCCAAAACTATAAATTCAGACGAAAAGTACCAAAGAAGCGATTTCCCCCCAAGGCCAGTTTATAATCGATGTCAATGGGTTACTTTTACATGACTCCTGGGGCTTTTTTTTTTTTTTTCCTTTAACTTCAAAATAAATAAACACATATAAACTGTACCCATATTCGAATACTGAAGCGCTTCAAGCAGAACGCTCAGAAACCCTTTTAGATTCTATTATGGTAAGGTGGGGGTGGCCGAAGAATCACATCCGTATAAGATAACATTCAGACCGAAACAAATACATATTTCATGACATTCCAGATGGAGTGCTCGTGTTGGCTTTGTATCTAGAAAGTGCTTTAAAGAAATTAGTCTTTGGCCTTCGTAAAAAGTAAAACATATTCAACTGTTTTCAAAGTAGTTACCAGAAACACCTTAAGAGTGAATAGTGAAAGGAGAATCCTTTCCTAGGCATGTCTATTACTAGGAGTTGGCAGAATTGTGAGGACTGAGCTGAATTCAAGTTCAGCGATTCGGCCATCTTCACAGCTACAATACCGTACAACGTCGGCTTTATTAAAACAGGGCGCCGTTGACGGCTATTTATTGTTGAATTAATACCGTGACTGCAAAATCTTCTACAAAGTCATATATGACTTACAGCTAGGTGACTATTAAAAAGCTGAGACTTTCTGCAAAAACAATCATTAATAATACTGATGAAAAGGATGCGACCATTCATTATTTCTTTTCCATCTCAGCTGAGTTACGTATAGCAATGTTTAATATTAAAACCATATGACACAGTGGTTATGTCATAACCCAAAGCCACACTATAGAAAGCGGGACTGTTTCTTATATCACAGGTGCCACTGCCTATAAAACCGGGGCTCACATATTCGTTCACTATAGGATACAATATGAATTAGATTATTCCAGAATATACTATATCTCTGGACAATCATATGCAACGCGGATAATTAATTAACGTGGCAGAATATACCAGCATTCGGAATGTCATTCACCCTGAAGCTGTTTACGGGCCTGCGATTAATCAGCATCACTTAAAAATGTGTGAATGTGAATAAGCACGATTACATTACTTCAGCACTTAGCAAGCTGTTGATACCTACATTCCTCCTAGAGAAGAGAAATGTAAAAATATGACGCCGTGAACCTGAACGTGACTTTTTAACACACTGAAAAGCCTACATTTAAGCAAGTGGCATTAAGTGACACGTTAAAGAGTGATTCTCGGTCTCACCTCTCATCAATCTCCGCACATTCGCAAAGAGAATAAAACCCTGGTCTTTAAAGCTGGATGAAGAATTTCTGGGCCATTTTTTGTCCGGATCGGTTAGCTTTGCTTTCGGCGTACTAAGACACGCTCCCGTTTTTTTTGGTACTTGTGTAACTGAGACTCCACCCACGAAACACAGGGGAGGCATCACGCCATCACATGACCCACGCTTAGGGACTGGACCATAACACTGACACTTTTGTCAAATCAGTTCTGCTTCAGGCAGGATGGGAATCAGTCCCCCCCACCTTTTAAAATTCCCTTCAAATTTCCTTAAATGAAATCTGCCACCATTCCAGGTATGAAACTGAAGTATAATAACTACACAATTTTTTCCTGTTTCTAATTGTCAGGCTCTTACTGAGGAAGAGTATGCATATTACATAAGATACATAATATTTCAAAAGCTGATTCTTTCTACAGAACATGAAGGCTGAGGATCGCATCCCATCTACGCTGTCGGTCCACCAAAATGCTGCTTAGCCAAGTCTGCATCGTGCAATGTTGTTCCCACGAAACACGAGGGCAGTAGTGAATTCATCCCACTCGCACAATCCAGTCCCCAGCATGCGGCGGTCCGAACAGTTCAAATGTTGGTCTTCTACTGATATGTGGGCCTGGAAAACCTTCCAGAGCAGTGACACGCAAGTCCAGCCTCACCGTCAATCACAACATGTGACTACTGAGTTTTGACATGGTACTCCAACGAATGGACAAAAAAAGACGACAGCCCAATTAAAAATTAGATCTGGATCATTTAAGCTTAAATTATGGGGACCGCTTTTTGCTAGCAGTTGCTGGAAAAACAAAACTGCAAAACTTCAAGCGCTCCGTTGCATTGGTTATATTACATAACTGCCTCAAGTGCCAACAAAGGAGACTTATCCAGGTGGTTTCATGCATGCATAAATAATATGCGACTGGTATCTAAACATGATGTGGCCAGTTCCACTGGAGGCTTTCCTACTTTTATTTTTTTGTACGAATTTGCATGCCTTACAGCCAGTCTGAGCCCACTCCCCCCTGGCACGACAGTCCCAAGCCCACCGGGGTGGGGGGGGGGAAGGCGCATGCAAGCGAGCACGGCTCTGGCCACGGCGATGCCCGTCGGAGGAGCCACGTCGCTCTCCCAGTTATCCGGTGACAATGTCACCGTGACAGCCGGTGACAAGCAGGAAGTTTTCTCCCGCGAGCCCGGGCGCGTGCGCACAACGAGGGGCTCGCACGCGCCCGGCACCCGCGCCGCGCCGCCCGGGCAGGGGGCGTCGGCGCGCGCCCCTCGCGGCACCTCCGCCAGACGCGGGGTGACGCCGACGCGTCCGAACGGCACCGCGGCGCCTTACCTGGCTGGCCGGAGCGCCGGTGCCCGTCCTTGTGTTGGCGGCGGACGTCGGTCGGGAGCGCTGGCTTTAAGCCAGTGAGCGCCGCTCTTTCATTCTAGTGGAGCAGAATTACACAAGTGCCGTGCGACGTGGTCACTCTGTCACCCTGTCACCTGTCACTCTGTCACCCTGTCACTCTGTCACGCAGCCCCGTCCGTTCTGCAAACTCTACTCCATTGCAAGCGCGTCCCCGGAGTTGCACCCAGAAGCGGGCCGACTCCCACCCGAAGAGGCTGGGCGCTCCGAGGCGGACGACTGGCTTGTCGGGCAGACCGCGCGGCTACTTTATTCCTGATGCGCTCCTCCCCCTTTCACGGCTGGCCCTGTAGAGGGCCCTGCAGCGCCCCCCTTCGGCCGCAGCGGCGAACTGCACTTCGCGGCCTCTAAAAATCAATGTTTTTCCCTTCGCCTCGCCTGCAGGCTTTAAACCCCCAGGTACAGTAAGAGGAGAGGCACAAAACGCCACGGGGGGGCTGTAATAAGTCAACATCTGTCTGGTATTTCCAGTGTTGTGTTCTGATTTTTATGACAGGCCTGCATCACCAGCTTTTGTTGCCATAACTATTAACAAAAGGAAATTGCAATTGGAGATTATACTGACATACTTTTTATAACTGGTATTCTTACTTTACAGAAGAGGTAGTTAAGTTTAATAGCCTATGAATCACCTGATTCTTCCATTCCACGTTAAAGTTCCACTGCACATGAAACATACTAAGGTATTCATTGACCTAGATGATCTTAACAGTGAAATGTAACAATGGCATAAAATTCACCTTTATTCACGTTCATTCACACTAGTTTCATAATATTGCATGAATATCCGTGCTATATAAAGTCATTTAAAAGTTCTGACCTAAAATGCTTTTTTGAAGACATAACTTTGGATCTGATGATAGGATGTCGATTTTCTGAGGCAGTCACGGTGTCGCTCAGTGATTCGATAGAACTGAGGACATTGATGCTGGAATCGTGATGAGTTTAATCCACAGTGGATGAGCCATCCTTATCTACGCCCTCCTGATCGCCCCCGGCTTCGGCCGCGTTTCGGGAGCGCCGTAAGAAGGGCGGTGCCCGCTGACAGGAAAACGATGCGCTACTATCAGAAAGGTGACAGGGTGTCTGGAAGAACGTTTTGAACCCCAGAACCTCACGAGAATGTTTGATGTGTTTTATTTATACGCAAAATATAATACAATATACGTACATAAACATTTATAGATGTAGTTTGTATATCCACAGCTAGACAGATACTAAAGAGGCTTACTTTGTTTTGTTTGCTTGTCTGCTTAACTTAAACTAACAACATCATAGTCCCAATGTATGATCTTCTCCAGGTCCACTCCGGAGATCTAAATTAACAACACTTTTTCTTCCAGCCTAAGAGCCCTACAAGCACCGTAAGTATCACTGGTGAGATCAAAGCTCCGTACACTGCATATTACACCGGCCCTCCATCCTGTATAGATGTCCATCCTGTATGGGCGTCTTCGGCTTTTGTTCAGACCACCTTTCATCTTGGATGGCAGTTAGACTTTGGCTGAAGAAGTCTGCACGTCTTCCTCGACACAGTTTTTGGAATATTCAGGGACCATCTACGAGAGAAACCGATCTGGTTATTTTCATGTGGATCACCAAAATGAATAAGTGTGCAGTCAACTGCAAATAAACGTATGCTAATGAGCAACATTGGCGTGTGTCTTTTGTGTTATAAAGCATTGACAGATGATACAGAGAAGACAGATGTTCAACATTTTACCCAGCGCGGCCACATGGATGCTTGGCTTTGCACACAAACGGGAAAACACGGTTGTCAAGCTAAGAGGACGCAATATGGCCGAAAAGAAAAGGTAAACAACAGGTAAAAATTCAACTTTGCCACGAGAGACAGAAAAAAAACCCACTTCACTCTTCATGACTAACCACTTGGAAAAAAAATTAATTTAAAGTAGGTAAATAAAGTAGGTCCAAAAAACGCATCTGTCGTCACAGTCACGGACGGCTTGGAAGAATCAGAAGCTTGGCAGATAGTATGCAAAATGCTGGAGAATCCACAGACCGCTGTGATGACAGCTAAGGTCCAGGCCAGAGATGTCTTGGGTTCAGCCTCATGAGGTTTGCTCAGTTATGACAAGTTCATACTCCTCTATATTTGTTTTTTTTACCTGAAACTTTACTGTGTGGCATGTAAATACCATATGTTTACAAGCAGAGTAGTTTATGAATGAATCATGAAGTCAGTGACAGTGGCAGGAGACCACATTTCAGACTGAGTGGAATTTGGAAGGTTATTAGAGAATTGACTCATCGTCTCCCACTACAGCCCAGGGATGACAGATTTTATTTAACATCAAGTGTTGACACATCTCTGGTGGCTCTGTCATTCAGTGAAATTAGTGGAAAATGCACAATGGCATAGTTGAAAAACGCTTGTCATACAATTATACTTTGATATATAGAGAATATTTTTAAAAAGGCTGACACATTAATCAGTAATACAATATAAGCTACAAATCATTACACACAAATCTGTGAAAAAAATTCAACTGCCAATTATGAGTTCAACTCCATCTACATGTATCCAAAGAGGGTTAATACATGCGTGAAAGATAGATGGATGGAGAGATGGATGGATGCATGCATGCATGCATTTCATCTTTAAAAATGTCCGCACCTTGTCACAGGTCTACATCAGTCACGGTCCTAGGGTAACTGTCACCTCGGTCCTGGGCCGTTTCTGTATATGCCAGTGAAGGCCAGCAGCAGACTGACAGGCGGTCGGTGTGCCTGCAGTGCGAGGCGACGTCAGTGGACAGATGGTGCCTGTTTGGTGAACACAGCCACGTCTCCTCGCTGCCATACCGCAGCCATACGCTGCTGTTTAACTTCTCTGACATAAACACGGATTTTGGGACGTGTGAAGAGGATGACAAATATGGCACTTGTGAGATAATTGCAAAGTGCAAAAAATATGTACTTGCGCTGTTGCCTTAGCAATGCCTTTTACAAGTACATTATACGCATGCCTTTAATGCAGTTGTAAGTTCATTCTAAGGTGTGTGAGAATACAGAACACCTTAGAAAGGCAGGCAGACTGACGTCAGTGACAACCCGCCTTCGTTATTATACATTATCAGCTCATGGACGTCTTGGTTTGGCAGAAACACGTAAGACATTAAATGAATGTATACAGAAATAATAGTGACACTGTGATCTGTGAATATCGATTTGGCCAGCAGCAATTTACGTATATGATTCCATAAAGCATATGCATTACACACAGTACACAGGAGGAAAGGGAGATGCTAAGTAAAGATTACTCATTTTTTTCCAGGCTAAGAATGACACTGAGCCACATCTTCCTGGGTCATTAGTGGCAGGAGTGTCGTGGACCTCCTGCTCCATCACCAGCAGGGGAAGCGAAGCCCCTGATTTACGGGCCCCCAGCGCCACTTCGACACGGACGAGGCTATTAAGTCGTCAGCCTCCCCACTGCTCCTTCTCCTGGTTGGAGGGCAATCAGTGGCTTAAACACGCTGCGCTCGGCCACATGAGTTCGTTTAGGCGGCAGTGACCATTTTTAATAAGCATTAGGATCTGGGCAGCGGCCAAAACGACAATTTAGAAAAGAATTCACAAGATACAGAAAAATGAGCATTCAGAGCGTTTTTAACGGAGAAGTTTACTGGCGTGAGGCAAACGGCGAACGTTACAGGAAGGTTGGGAACGTAACGAGAACGTTGTGGGAACGTTGCCTGTTCGCACTACACGAAAGCGTGTCACCGGGCAAGACTCCAGTGGTTAGAAACTGAAGTAAAATGTCCGTGTTTCAGAAAAAAACAAAGTGCATCAGTCAACAACCAGATGTAAATAAATGGACCTCAATGAATGGTCGCTAATAAAATTGCGTGCAACCAGCGTTTTAGACATACATTTCAATAATAATAATCATATATGTTGACCATATTAGTGTTTGCCTTTATTGCACTCCCCCCTTCCGTACAACATTGTCTGCAATTACATTACACGCTACTGGGAACTATTTTCGGTATAGCAATCAGCCGGCAAGGCTAAAGGAGGGTAATTGGGTGTTGACAGGAAGGAAGAACATGAAAAGATGCTCCAGTTTACTCCCGATTATATACCCTTTGTCGACCGAGTCATGTCTGAATCTACCACAAGTCGAACAATCGTCGCGAGGCACTTGGGCGGGCGCCCGTGCGTGCGCGCGCGCGCTCGCACACTTGTGATTTTATGTAGGCCTGTGTGTGATCTGTTATTATAAAATCTGATCTTAATCTAATTGTCACCACTTCTCGCCATTCAAAAACAATGGTTTGCAAACTTTCCGTTTTAAGTTGCGCATATAGGAGCGCATTAATTGGGAAAAAAATGCAACTTGCTAGCCTACATAGAACATAACGTTTAATTGAATATTCTGTTACAGACCGACAAATAAAAGATTGGTTTGGTTTTGGTAATGCATTATTGTAATTATTGCAAAAAAAAAAATTGCATTTATTTGCATATTTATGAAAAGACATATATGGTGATTATAATCGTGTTAAAATTATAAACGCATGCATTATATAACTTAGTATGCTTATATTTATGCATTTAGAGTACACACACCCACACGCGCACGCACACACTTATTGTTTCACTTCCAACAAATTTCAGTAGGTGGCAGTATTATCTCGCAGTCAGCGCCGCTTTTCCCACTCTTTAGCCTTGGCCTCAAATTGTGAAACGTTGCACAGATCCCAGTAGCCATACCTACAAGACCTTCTTGTTTCGTAGCCCTCTTGTAAATACAATTCATACAAACGAATAGGGCCGTCTTTCACAAGTACCTGTGGAAGAGTTACATAACGTGAGTTTAACTGGAGGCCTTTGTTAAAACATCTTCTCCACACAAAGAGTTGTACTAAAGCATAATCAACACATTGCTAACGGCCAGTTGTGCATCATTTAAGCTTTGGTCTGCTCAATGGTTTGAACAATAACCAGTGAATGCCGGGCTTGGCGATCTGTATTCTCTTGCTAGAGGCTTCACCTGCCTCACAGACCATAGTATGAACCAGTGTCCAAGTCAAATACTGTGAGCCGTTACCGTTTCGGGGTTAAATTGTACCAGAACCATAAATGCTCTGCGCCGTGTGAGGAGAGTCACCAGACTGTCCCACCTAAGATGGGTGACACCTCCTTATCGATCTCTACGGTGTGAATTAAACTAACCCCAGTGAAGCTGCGGATGCAATATTAATAAAAATGAAAACATAGTTTAAGGCCTAAGGTCAGAAAGTTAAACAAAACGCAAAGCTCTGGGGGAAGATCCAGAAGGTCAGACACTATTTACAAGGCCCTTTCCAGAAAAATCTTGCTCATGTTAATGAGATTTTCAGTGACCGAACTACAGCAGGTTTTAGCCAGGCATGTAGTCACTGGCAATAGTAGTTCCCAGACAACCCACAGAAGGTGCTTCTCTAATTTGCGGCTTCCTGTTGCAGGATGTGTAGGAAGGTTATTGTCTCATATTACAGGCTTTCATAAAGCATATTTTTCTGAGCCTGGAATCACAGGCATGAGGGATTTGGGCAAAATACACAAGTCTTTCTGCAGGCTTGGGAATGAAACGTTTCTTTCTTGCATCAAACATGTTAGTTAGAAACACGCGTTTACAATCTCAGTTCACAATCTCAGCAGATTAGGTAAAGTTGTTGGAAAAAAAACCACGCAGATCACACTGCCTGAAACGTACGCTAATTAATTATCTGGCAGTGGAAATGTTGCTTGCAAACCAGAGATAGATGGTTTTGTATTTGTGATTTATAGACACCATCCCACAAACTCATCATATCCGTGTCCAAATCCATCCATCGAGGTGCTAGATATATCGCAAGGACATACCTCAATGTGAAAGACAGTATTTTGTTATTCATACTGGACCAATGGTGACCAGTCCTACCCCCGGTATTCAGTTCATCCACACTGAATATATTTGAGTCTGTTTCCTTCAGGAAAGGAAACTTGCAATTGGGTCTTTTTTTTTTTTTTTAACCTGGCTTCAGACAATCATTTCCCATAAAACTTGCAATTAATAGTCAATCACCTGTAGTAAAGAGATGGAGTTTTTAAATCAATGTATTAGTGGCCAGTCTATTAGGTGAATCTGCTTGTTAACACAAACGGCAAACGCCGGAGGTGAACTGAATACAGAGAGCACACAGACAGGTGACAACAGGCTGGCTGGCTGTTCACCTCAGCTGCGGTGTTTTGAGTCTGGTGTCATTGCTGGTGTTCCAGCCTCTCGGGAAGAGCCACTCTCAATCCCCTGCCATTCACACAAGCAGCGGTGTCTGGGGTTCACGGAGAAGAGCCTGATGAATGGAAAAAAAAAAAAAAGATCCAGCGGTAGATGTTCCTGATGAAGTGGCACCGGAGAGCATTTTAATTAACGATCGGTGCTGATGCTGGGGGAGCATGGGCCATGAGTCCCGAGGTGATGCCCAGTCAGAAGGTCCAGGACTGCCACTTCACTTTTAGAGGTCATACAGACTGCAGAAAATCAATATAGCTTCAATTCACTCTGCTTAGCCAGTGCAAAATTACCCGATGCCGCAGTGGCTTATTTTAAATTCCACAGTAATTAAATATGAATATTTATCGTGTCTAGCAACACCTAAATCAGCACATTCGGTGCGAGGAGAGTATTTACCGAATCGAGTCTGACACTTTCTGTGCGCGTCGTGTGGGTGTCGGCCTTCTGTCAAAAGAAGAGGAATTTCGGCCGAAACCTTCATCAGCAGATGATGTCCTGGGTGATGAAGAGGCTGCCTGCAATCACTGGTATGGAAGCAGTAATCACCGCCAAGCACACCGTTAGTCTGTTGGCTTCACATACTTTAAACCCCTCAAACTATATGGTATATCAAACCTAAATGTAAAAAAAAAAAAAAAAAAAAAAACAGTAACTGATTCACGAATCCAGCCAAGATCTGGCATTTTGCAAATCATTTAAAAACACGGAAAACTTCATTAGATCAGAATTTAAAACTGTCCCAACCTTAAAAATGGAAGCAAAACACTTTTCTTTATCCTACCCACTGACGTGAAACGGCCAATTAGCACACCTCCCTAAGCCCCTCCCCCAATCCTAAACACGGACACATGGGAGGGGCTCTGGATAAGCGGTAAGGTGCCAGGCGAAAAGTCACAGACATGCAGCGAAGAATTTATTGGATGGCTGCAAAGCTGCATGAAGTTAATGCATAATTCAACTCAAATGTATTGATATGGTGCCTTTCAGACGAACACAGTCACGAAGCACTTTTTAAAACCTGAGGCCTGACCTCCCCAGAGTAAACCTAATCGGACAACGGTAAGAAATTAATCTCAAGACTTTCATCTCGATGACAATACCTACGGAATACCTTCCGAATTATCTTCTCTAAATCAGTGCATTTAAATGTTACAATGCTTCCATTACAGGACAGGTCCCCCTGTCCCCCCACCCCCCCTTCCTGTTGCCACATTTCCCACGAGTCCACCCCCTGCGGAAATAGTAGAGACCAGGCCAAACATACAGCAACACAGTCGAGAGCCGGGAAATCCAATCAGCCATGACACACTTTCCAGGACCCAAAGACATTCGAAAAATGTATTCTTACGACCGTAACCACAAGAAACTCCACACCAACTCCGACTGGAGGAAAGGAACAAGTGTGAGAGGTACAAAATACCACGGAGGCTCTCTGATGTTTTCTTGCAAGTCGCTGTGTTTTTATAACAGGTGTTCACAAGTTCAGAGGCGCCGGTCACACATTCTCAGCCGTGAAAAACATTGACTCAGAGGGGTGGAAGGGGTCCAGGTACAGCGGACGGCTCTTTGGATCCGTTTTACATTCCAACGCTGACATGAACATCTAGTGCTGACTAACAGGGGCATTGATCACACCATCCGATTTGAGCCAGACAAGTAGAATGTTCATGCAGACCAAGATCCATAGGAAATGTCTGCATCATCATCATCATATAACGGAAACAAAAGATGGATCAACAATACGCCTCCTGGAAAGTAAAGCGAGGACTCTACCACATTACAGAATATCACAGCCCTTCATCTCTCTGCATACTGTGCTGTCAGACATATCCCATATTTATCAAAATCACTGTTATGATCGTATACACATTGACACCCTGCATGACATTTTGGCCATATTAAACCACAGACCCACAACGTACGCAGTCAGTGCCTGTTCTGAAACTCAAAAGCCAATATAATTTTTCAACTTCAGCTGAACAGAGGTCAAACAGGTTGAAATATTTATACAGTTATTAACATAGCTAAACAGTGGCGGTGGTATCAAACACAAGCTCTGTTGTATAACATCTAACAAATTATTAACCCCAAACAAATGAGCAAGGGCCCGGCAAGGTTAGCCCGAGAATGCGGAGGAAGTCACCCATCATGAAGTTCATCGTTTATTTACGGAATAAATTTAGACAAGACATCAAACCAGATACATGACAATTAACACCAGAGGCAACGAAAGATTCCTCATGCAGGTCGCTGTGAAACCAGTCGCCAAAACAAAGAAAAATAAGTCCTTCAACATTAGCACCAAATCAGCACCAACTAATGAATAAAAAACACAAATACAATTTTAAAAGGAAATTATATATGAAGTAAAAAAAAAAAAAACACAACACGACAGACACAAGACAGACTTTACCTGGCCATAGCAACCATAAGGTACCTGCCACAAACTATAACACATTAATTCAAGTAAAATTTAAATAGTATGAAAGATCCAGGTCTGTGCATCAGATAGCCGGTACAGGCAGTGCAGACCGCACAATGGAAACTAGTCAGTATTATCTTCCACAAATATGGGTTTTAAGCAAAACAGAACAAAGAAGCGAGATGCAGGACGTCATGGCGGACGGTGTGACGTACAAACGCTGGCACAAGTCAAATTGATTATTCTAACCGTAGGGTAGGCGTCACAGTCAAACCTGCCCCGTGTCCATAAACTGCATACTAGACGTTCATTATGTATATATTAAACAAATCAATCTCTGAAAGTATTAAATAAAGCACTTAAATGGTGCAACAGAGAGGAAAACTGGCTTGGTGCCAAACTATGAGATAGTGTGAGCGAATGACAGAACACGGAATAAGTTTACACACTTAGACCTTCACAAATAGTGCATATAACCTGATCTGGAAGTAAATATTAAAAAAAAAAAAAAAAGTAACAAAGGCGGAAGGTGGAACAAATTGGCTAATAGCTTAACCGAACCAATTGGCCAGTTTTTCTTTTGGGGAGGTTAGAGTTAAATACAAGAGAAAAAAAATTAAATATATATTATTCAGGATACTAACAAAAGCTTTTGTTCTGATCCTCATTCTTCCACGTCCCAGCGTATAAAAGATGGAATCACATAAGAATCAAAACCACAATGGAACACGCAACATAAGAACGAAGGGGGGGGGCTTTCCAAATCAACCCTGGAGGCTGACTGATTACCACGTCATCGTGTCCTTGGCCCGACAAGCGACTCCCAGCTAACGGGGGCATCGACCGAACTCGAGAGCACCACCCGAGAATCGCTGCTACGCTGCGCCTGCACTCTGCATGTAAAGCATCTTCCACGGGGTAACGAGGAGACCTGGAATCTGCCAGAACCTCTCACCTTCCACAAAGATGGTCGAACAGTCCACCAGGCGTCTGCTTGGCAGACACCACTTAGGTTTTTTTTTTGTTTTTTTTTTGCACGTCTCTCGAGCAGGTTTCGTTACGTTGACCGGCTGCTCAAATGAAGAACTTGTCCAAATCCTCCTCCATAGTGACATCGGGGACAACCTGATCCGAGGTCTCCTTGCTGTTCCTGTTTGGCCCCAAGGCTGTAGGATGGATGCTGGAGGAAAACCAAGGGTGGGCCAGGATCTCTCTGGACGTGAGACGCTCTCCCGGATCCCGGCGAAGAATGCTGCGGATCAGGCAGCGAGCCTTGGGCGTGAGGCTTTCCGGAATACTGAACTGTCCCCGCCGGATCTTACTGAAAAGCGAGCCGGGCTCCACGTCATGGAACGGGTAGCGGCCCACTAGGATGGTGTAGAGCATGACTCCCAGGCTCCAGACGTCGGCCGCCTTGCCGGAATAGCTGCCGCTCGTGTTGAGGATCTCGGGGCTGACGTAGGCTGGGCAGCCATGCTTGTCCGACACGGAGTCGTCATCCCCCTGCAGGACGTAGGCATCCTCCAAACTCTGCAGCTTGACGAGGCTCCTGTGAGGAAGGAAGCCTGAAGATATAGTCAGGCGGTCATGCGGTAACCACGGCAACATCAAAGCCACTCCGGTGGGAGACACCGAGAGCCGAATAAGACCGGAGTCGGCAAGTTGGTCTCCCGGTCCCCATTGTCAACGGGGAGGCGTGAAAGGAAGGGAACCAGTTTCACACAGAGCAGGGTGGACAACGGGAGTGCCATCTCTCCAAAGTTAGGGGTGGGAAAGCGGCTCATGGAAGAAATAAAATCTCACTTTACAGCACTATTTTCAAAAAGCAAAAAGTTAATTTTAATTGGGTTATGGTTGCCATCATTAAAAATTTCCAGACATGTCAACACTGGAAAGGAGAGATCTGTTAGACATAAATTTATACTTGGTACATTAGAATAAATATTTCTGGTACCGTAAACAACTCACGTCATTTCCCTAATCATCTAGCATAACCTCTGACCAGCAGCCAGGAAGACGATTTTAGGAACCAGACTTCGAACCACGGGAGAGCAAAACAAAACGCCCAAAACTGGAGGAACGTCACCACCGCCAACCGACTTCTCGTCAGGTCGCGCGAGTGAAACGGTGACAGCCGAACAGTTTGGGTGAGACGACGCACACAGCGTCCCAGAACACCGGCCCGTTACCTGTCCTCACTCGGGAAGATGAATTTCCGCAGCTTCAAGTCGCGCAGCACGAGTCCGTTGTCATGGCAGTGGGCGACGGCGGAAGCTATCTGATGGAAGAGTCGAGCGGCCTCTGCCTCCTGCAGCTTCTGGCAGGTGCGGACGAACGAGTGCATGTCCCCGTGACTCTTCCCAAAGAAGACATAGGCCCTGGTGTCTCCGAGCAGAAGCTCCACTATCTGGTTTATGTTCTCGTGGGCAGACAGGCAGAAGTAGGCCGCCAGCGACTCCTGATATCGAGTGATGTCAAACACCTGGAGGAGACGTGGAGACCTTCAGGAACGTCACTTCAAAAAGCCGTCCCGAAATTAACACACGCACAGCGTTATGTTTTCAATCGACTCTGAATACATTCGAAAATGCAGATGTTCCTAGCTCACATATTCATCATAAGGCCTACAAGATGACCATCGACAACTGAAAGTCAAGCTGGAGTGAAAGTATTCAAGCCTAAGGCAGGAAGTGCTCTCTGACTCTCTGGAACCTTCACTGGTGTGATGCATATAGAGTGGGGGGGGGGGGGGATGTCATAATGTCACAGACTTCAGGTCAACACGCTTGGAACTCAATGGATTGCAGTAAGCCCCCCCTTGGGCAACAATTTCTGTCTGAAGCTAGCAGAGCTCACATAAAAAAAAAAAAAAAACAGGTCCATCCATCCTTCCCCCCCCCCCCAGAGAGCTAAATAATATTCGAGGACACGGGGGACACCCTGACCAGGGGGCCAACCCATCACGGGGCACAGACACCCACACACTACTGGGAATTTAGAAATGCCGGTCAACGCGCAGAGCACGCGCCAACTCCACGCACGTGCAGCGCGAGACGGGATTCGAAGCTAAACCCTAGAGGCGCGAGGCCAGCGAAGAAAAGCACATGAATAAGAGAAAAGGCTCATCTATAGCTTCATACTTCCTAAGGGCACCATGGAAGCAGGCTAAGGATATACGACCATCCGTAAGGCGGGCATCTAAAGTCAGCTTTTAAAACGTCATTCTACGACAGAAGTACCGCGCTTATGTTAAGGAGTTTTGTTTTGTTTGTTTTATGAACTGCACGATAATTTAGCTTCAATATTTACTTGAAGCTCAGTTTTTAATAAGGATTTCAGCAACGCGATCACAGAAGTTAAAATAATTTAAATTGTAGCTGTCTGCGGTGCTGAACAGCATCAGAAAAAAAATATTTGTCAAAGTGCCGCTGAACCTGGTCTCTCAGAGAGGAGGAGCAGCCGGCCAGACGGAGCGCCGACGTACATTCAATAACAGCGTGGAAAATCATCCTCGAGTTCCACTCCACAAAAGCAGAGCTGGATTTGGTCTAAGATTATTTTTAAAAAAGTGCAGGAAAACAATACGTGGAGTGCTCACAAATAAACTAGTCAG
Organism: Gymnarchus niloticus; assembly: GCA_009936485.2. Classification (NCBI taxonomy): domain Eukaryota; kingdom Metazoa; phylum Chordata; class Actinopteri; order Osteoglossiformes; family Gymnarchidae; genus Gymnarchus; species Gymnarchus niloticus. The sequence goes on from JAACJT020000033.1 coordinate 11,854,740, forward strand.
ACTATTTAACTGGTGACGTGTGAGCTCACGGAGCCTCCCGTAGAAGCTGCTGATTAACGGCTCTCCGTCCCGAAACGTTCCCCTGATTACCATCAGCACCACGCCGTGTGAAGTGTATTCCTGGATCGCTCATCGCGACCCGGGTCCGGGTCCGGGTCCAGACCCACACACACAGGCCTGCTTCACCTCGACACCCCGCACTCTCGACCACCTCGCCACAGAGCGGCAGAACAATACAAGCAAGGCGGGCTACGCGCCCGATGGCACTCACCCGGGAGACCCGGCGGCGGGCAGGCCGTTCAGGCGACGCGGTCACACGCAGCCCGGTCCGAGCGAGCCGCGGCCGCGCGCGCGCGCCACGCGCGCTCTCTACATTGTAACAAGAACAAAGGCGGGGCACGTGGCCGGCCACACGCCGCGCGAGCCCCCAAAGGTGCAGCGCGCGTAGAGGACGGACGGACGGACGGACGGCCGGCAACTGAAGTGCGGATCGGATCCGAGGTCCCAAGCGTCCACGGGGCGGCACTCACACGGGGCAGATCTGCACCTGTGCGTCCATTGAGCTCGGCGACGGCGGTGACGAGATAAGGCTGCCGACTTACTTACCTTACAAACCAGCTCCTCTCCGCTATGCACGTCGGCAGCCCTGAAAATGCGGTCCCCCTCCAGCGGCTCCAACAACACGTATTTGCCGATGCAAGAAATGCAGCAGGAAGCGCTGGGGGTCTCCGGAGGACTTGGAGATCCTAAATTTGGACTGAAACTTTGGGCCGATTCCGCAGTCCTCACACAAGATAAATCCTCAAAGTCGTGGAATTTATGCCTCGATCTGCCATAAGGCGCTATGTTAATGGGGTTTGACCTCTGTATGTTCATGGGTATTTAATATTTTACTTCCCACAGAAGCTGGCCTTCCACTTCAAGGTAACAGAGCTCTATCGCCTATCTCGGGAACCCGTTTTCCAGATTGCCTCCGATTGTTAAATCAAACTTTTTTTTTTTTTTCCTTTTTTCTTTTTCTCAACGTTTTAGTTTAAACATTCCTTGCAAAACCTCAGATTAACAGCTATCAAGTTATAAAACACACAAAAAAAGCTTGTGTTCAAAACAGTGATCTGAACTGCAAAATGCATAAAACTTGTTTTTGGAACCGTAGCCGAAAATTAAGTAAAATCCCCACTTCCACAAACTCAATAAGCATGCATCTTATATGGAGCCCCTTCAGCAGGCATCAAGCTACTTACTTTTCGGAAAACCCAACAATACCGAGCTTTTCCTCATCGGCACACAGTCCAGAGGACAAGAACGAAAGGGGATGGTAATGAGTGAAGAGAACGATCGCGCTGGCTGGGGAGCCCGAACGGTGCCAGCCTTCATTGATTCGGATCCCCCTGGCTAATAAACAGAAAGTTGCTGCACACGGAGATCCGAGGCGAGCACCGGGTCTGCCTATACGTCCACGTTCATCAGACGTCCTGCATTGTGTGCTCCGGTCGCTCTCAGGCGCCTCCCCCTATTTATATCCATGTATATATGGCTGGCAGACTGTAAAGTCGCAGTTCCCTTCCTTTATGGGGGGGGGGTGATAGAAGGCAAAATGAATGTTTCGTCCGCCAAGTCGCTACGTCCAGCTTCTAATGCCCGAGTTGGGGGCTGCGCTTAGGTGCCAGGGGATGGCCGTCCTGTCCTGTCCCTGTCCCTGTCCCGGTCCGGTCCCCCCCCACCCCCCCTGGCGGTGTCACTCCTACAGCGAGATGGAGGCACGAGAGCAGCACAGAGCCACGCGCACTCGCACCGTCGACCCGCGCGACCACAATGAGCCAGCGAGCGGGGATGGGCGGGGACCTGGGCGGGACCCGCCCCTCACACGTCATAGGGCCGGCAGGGGGGGGGCGGGAAGGGAAGCGGGACCCCCCTGAAGTAGGACTCCATGGCAAATAGCCGTGCCGGGCTCCGTATGTCGTCTTCTTATACAGACTTCATTTTGCTCTTAATTAAAGGAGCCTGAAGTGCGCTGCGGATTAGTGGACTACATTTCATCGCCATTGTACGGCGTACGTTCCTGATTCGGGGCGGAGCTGCTCCTAGGGAGTTGTAGTTCAATAGGGTCGCCATGCCTACTTTTCTCACCTGGACGTGTCCTCTCTTTAGACCTAAAACATGCTTCCGGCTGTTGGCTTTCATGCTGTGATTTCATTGAGTGTGTCTTCTTCTTCCAGAATTCGGCTGCTTTTTTTTATGAAAAAATGCCACTTTCTGACAGTAGAGCCATTGACACTAAGCCTGTTGAAAACCCATAAACAGGTAAAATTCTTGGGTCAAGCCATTTAAGGAGAGCACGCACCTTTTGACGTAGGGAATTAGATGGGATATTAGGCAGCCAGAGGAATATGGCGTAATCGTACACCTCAGGTTCTAGTTCATCATTTACGTTCACGGTAATGTCGCGTCCTGTCTCCGGTGTGTCAGCTATGGCCAAAGGCAGACTTTCATAGACATGCGCCTCCCTCATTGTCTTCAAAAATCATAACACTACGTGTGTTTTTGAGGCAGCTCTTAACATGCATGCCTGGTCTATGCAGCCCTCCCCACTTAGGCCTATAGGTGATTTATGTTTACAAATGTCTGTTTTGACTACTGACCATGTCAACCACTCTGTGTACATTTCATATGAATTCATTTTTTTGTCACTATTTACTGCAAAACTTCAGATTCTCGTATTTCACCAATGTAATATTTTAACTGCCATTAGGAAAGTGTTGTTATATTTTTACATAAACAGGCTACATATTTTTTATCATATACACTAAACACAGTTGATGACTTTGGGCTATTAGTGTAGTCAGAATGAATGAATGCATCATAAACACCATCCATGTTGGCCTTCCTGGAAGATCCATCGTTATCCAAAGTACTTACTTGTAATCCATTAGCCATGTTTCTCACCCTTCCATGCTCATCGTTCTCTGAAGTATGAAGTGTTGGGGGACAAGAGAACCAAACAACAAGCCATCGGTTACAATATACACTACTGTAGGAAGCTTCTTGTGTCATTGGCACCGACCTGTTTGCGAGTTTAAACGTCCTTGTGAACAAAATTTCTATTAATATCGTGGGTCAGAGACAAGTTCCGCATTAGGCATTGACGTACTCTGAAAAGTAGACCATGCCCCGAAGATAGACGACACTCGGGATGTCAAAGTCGTCCGTACTGTCATTACGCACAATGCACAGCGCGATGAGATAGCAGGTCATCCATGAGAATTACTGTTTGGAAACAAACCTGCAGGAGTCCTTTAATAGTCTAAACCAAGAACCGGTAGGATGTGAAAAGCTGGCAATGATTCATGAGTTTCTGTGTAGAGAAGAGCAGAATTCTGCATTCACACAGCTTAGGGCTTAACGTCAGATGATACATGCTGAAGATTACATCCCCCTGACTGAAATGCCCGGTTCTTTTGCGCAAAGATTGGCCTGATTATTTAATGAAAAAGGTCTAAAATACAGCAGTCACATCTCATCCGCATTTAAGTCAGCCTTGACTGTCATATAATGCCGGCTAAAAATACAAACGCACAGCGCTAGGCGTCTATTTTGGGTAAGTCGCAAACAACACATTGACCCCCCAAGGCAATAAAACTAAAACTACGAGCAATTAAAAGTTGCCTCCCAGCTTGCACATGGTGTGTGAGGTGCCCTGGCTGGCCGTGTGGCCGAGGACAGTGACAGGGGACGCACGCGTCTCGTTCAGTGGAAACGCTTCGTCAGCTACGGGAGTCTTGTTTGCGTTTGCCTTTCTGGACACATTCTTGGTTCAGGCCTCCAGGGAGTAAATGCCCAGCCGACCCTAACTGCTAGAACCATCAAACCACTTGGCGTCTGTTGCTCTGCACAGCACTGGTTAAAAATATATTGCATTCAATTCAAAGTATTGCAGAAGTTTGTGGACGAGATGCAGCGAACGGCCATCAAACGCCGAAGATTCGTTTTGACAGCGTGGCTATCACAATGCCCCCGAGAAGCTTCCCATTAGGACGGGGATTGCGGAATTGCATGCTGGGAGTTGAGGCTGTCCAACAAAATATGACCGCACTACCATCCCAGGCAACCCCGGTCAAGCTGTTCATACTCATATAGTTGTCTACTCATATACTCGTATACTCATCTGTTTACACTCGGATTCCGTCTAGTCATTACGCATCCATCCATCTTCCAATCACATATCCTAACCGTGGTCAGAGGAGGGGCCTGGGGTCTATCCCAGGCGGCACAGGTCACAAGGTAAGGGAGCATACACACGCACACACGATGGACAATATGGAAAGAACTGTTTGCTTAAGTATATGTATTTGGGCCCCGAGTACCCAGTGGAAACATTCATAGCAAGAACGGACCGTGCGATCTGTGCACGCCAGAGCCGAGGGTGGCCTTCGAACCACGGACCTTGCGGGTGCGAAGCAGCCAGTACCACCCACTAAGCAACTGCTTACTCAGTCACATTTTAATTAGGCAAACTTCAAACGCGGCACGAGGCCACACACGTGCATTTTTATGGTGCTGCGTTGGACAATATTTCATTTGTGTCTGCAGTACCAGTGGCCTGGTGTCCATCTTCTTTAGTGTCTGTTCGGATGTCATGAAGCGTCTGTAGTCTTCTCTATGCAATTCAGATGCTGCCGTTCACGTGAAACACGTTACATACCTGAAAGCTTGTCTTACCCACACATTTTGTCTAAAACATGTCAGGGGCCATTGTTAAGTGACTCATTGGGAGGTTCCCAGACTAAAAATATTGGAATGAGCCACATATTCCATGAGCTTCCTGAAAGTAAATGCAAAAATACCCAGGCACATCTTGCTAAGCTTAGCAGTGGAAGTTAAATATTCTTTTGCTCTTCACAGCGCCCGTATATGATTCCAAGTACTTTTTATAAAGATATTAAGTTAGGAAGAATAGAAAATAATATTTAGAAATCAAAACAATACGAATGCAAAATGTCACTTTGTATGCATTGAACCGAAAGTGACCTTTCCAGTATTTTGTTACCTGTCTTGTTAAAAAATTTACCTGGCAATGCAGGCCTCGTTTATTTAAATACGGAAATATCAGGCGAAAGGGAAAAATATATAAGCAGAATGCAACACAATTTCGTCAGTCGTTGCCAGCGTAAAGTGAAATTTAAACATCTGCTGTTGGTAACACGTTCAAACTACAAACTGCATTGCTGACACTTCACCAGCAGAAGTGGGCTGAAGATGGCGGCATTTTTGACACATTAAATTCATTTAGTTACACTTTACTAGCACCCAGACATCTGAATTGATGTTATTTAACAGTGAGTCACTTAAGGGAAACGGCTGGAAAAGTATTTCAGCGGAGAAAACTGGTTTGCGTGCCTGTTTGTTCTGGGGTGTTTCCCACAGAACCTGACACTATATAATTTATACGCAACATGCTCTGCAAATAAGTTTACATCATAGCAAGTTATTAAATATCAAAGATATTCAAGAAGAACCGAATGATCCAGTTTTATAATACGAATAAATAGAACACTACTTTAAGAATCTGGTATAGACTGCAGTGACGAGTTTGTGATTTCTCCTGGTTATAAAACCCAGATGTCAATTAATATTAGCATAAGGCTTTTTGGGCTTGGGTTTTAATTGTTTTTGGCTTGTGCACGTGGTACCTGCGCAAACCGACGACGGAGCCTCCAGGCGCGCGTGCAGAAAACGGTTCCACCCGCGTGCAGTCAAGAGCGCGGAGAATTCGATTAGCTTCACCGTGATGTTCCTGTCTTTAGTGGCTGGACCGATAAAACTGAGCTGGCCTGCTCCCAAGCCGCCATTCACCACCGCTTATACCTGGCATAGACAGAAATCAGAAGAAAAATTTCAGGAACTAGGCAAACGTACAGTACACTGAAAGGCAGTGAGGAGAGGACCATGGCTCCGAAACCCACGGTGGTTTCGTAGGGGTGGTTCCGGTGGGATTTAAATGCTTCATTGTCCCTCATCTGGCTGAACTGGCCGAAGAGTGACAGCCTACACCAATCCCAGCTACACCACGACTTTCCGAACAGCGTCTAGCTCTGAGTTACCCGGTCCTTATGTGAATGGATGTGCATTGACGTGACTGAGTTACCCGGTCCTTATGTGAATGGATGTGCGTTAACGTGACTGAGTTACCCGGTCATTATGTGAATGGATGTGCGTTAACGTGACTGAGTTACCCGGTCCTTATGTGAATGGATGTGCATTGACGTGACTGAGTTACCCGGTCCTTATGTGAATGGATGTGCGTTAACGTGACTGAGTTACCCGGTCATTATGTGAATG
>JAACJT020000033.1:11861178-11878693 GCA_009936485.2 Gymnarchus niloticus
CATCTGCGACGTCCCCCCATCCCCCTCCCCCCGCACTCCCCCGCTCAACATGGCGGCCCGAGCAGCGAGGAGCGCTGGGTGCGATTTCTACAGGAAATACTCTCCGGGGCTGGGATAGTGCGCATTTGTGGAGGCCGCCATTTTACCAATCTTACGGTAAGCAGAGCTCGGCGGGGCCGCCGTGCGCGAGCCGTTTACCTCATCGCTCTTTCTTCCCCCCGCGATGTCGCCGTGCGTCGAGTTAGACGAGAGCAGCCTTTTGTTCCTTCCGAAATGTGACCGAATTGGCGCTAGCAGCGTTAGCCAGGCGGCTAACGACCGCTCACAGTTTTACTGTCGATGAAAAGAAAAACAAAAAGCCCCAAACATTTTAGCCATCATAACAAGTTGCCGGTTGACATGCGGTACATTGTCGGTCTCTTTTCATATTAGCCTGGTCAGGGTTTGCCAGCCAGTCTACGGTCTGGTCCACACGACCATGGCGTTGTTTAAATACAAGACGTTAGCAGCCGCTAACTAGCCGCTAATCTGCTAACGTAGCTAATTGGCGGCTAGGGTACGGCTCTGTTCGAGTGCGGCCGTGTAATGATGTGTCCCCACCTCACTTTTTGCCTCTGCACATACATTTAATGTCCTGGTAAACTGCTGGCTGCCTTAATGGCTCACTCATCACCAGCTAACATGTTAAGTCTGCTTGGTTAAGCTGCAGTGCCACGTTACAGTAGGGATGCACACTCCCAATTATTTGACCCTGGGCTTCACTGGCAGGAGTATGACTTTTGATCTGTACGCCCGAAATACGAGCAATGCATTACATAAAGATGTGCCTCACTCCTGCAGTGCATGCTTAGCACTGTCGCTACTATATTATGCAATAACCAGTGCGAATATACAGAAGTGTGAATGTCGTACAGAAAAACTGATGGTGGAATGGTTTTCCTCCCCCCAACAGACGTGAGAAATCATGACTGACTTTGCTGTCCAGCTGGTTTCTTTGGAGTATGGTGACAATTTGCTCAAGCGGATGTGTCAGTTAAGGGCTATGGGGCATCTCTGCGACGTCACCGTTCAAGTTGACTTCGACGGGCACGTGGAGAAATTTGAGGCTCACAGAGTGGTGTTGGCTGCATCCAGTGGCTTCTTTCGAAGCCGTTTGCTAGGAAAGGATTCACCCGGCACGATCTTTTTAGACAATCTCTCAACTGGTGATTTTGCCAGCTTTTTGGAGTTTGCCTACACCGCCAGGTTGGAGGTTGGAAGGCACAGGACTAGTAGTATTTTGGAGACTGCTAAAGCGCTGGAATGTCAGGACCTTGTGCACGCCTGTGGCAGGTTCACCGAATTCGAGGTCTGCGAAGCAGGCAATGAAACTGCACCCAAAACAGACATCATAGCACAAGAACCCACAACAAACACCCAGAGCCATGTAGCAACAGAGTTGCAGTTAGAGGAACCCAGTTCAGACACAGTTACCACCGATGTACCTTCCGTGTTTGAAGAGCCAGTTTCCCCAAACAGGGCAGGAAGGAAAAGAGAGATTAGCTCCGAAGGGCAGAGCAGAAGGCTGAGTAACAGATTAGCAGGTCGTAAAGTGTTTGTGAACGCTCCCAAAAAAAAATACGTGAGAAAAATGAAGGAGCATCATAAAGCACGTCGGACACCACAGACACGAACCATGCCGGCAAAAATGCAGAACCAAAAAGCACCTGACGAGTCTGGGGTCGGCTCCAACGCTGATGGAGAAAAGAGCTGCTTGGCTGAAAGGCAGGTGTCGGAGGGCTCACCGGATTTGACTGACGTCGACGAGCCGAAACCAGATCCCACTGACCTAGACTTCCAGAACAATGGCGACGAGGATGGTGCATACGTGGCGGACGGCGGGAAGAAAAGGAAGAGGAGTGGAGAGTTCAAGTGTGAGAAGTGCCTCCGCTCGTTCCACTACGAGAAGAGCTACCTGAAGCACGTCAAGGTGAGTCACGGCGACTTGCCCGAGGTCACGTATCGCTGCGGTACATGCCAGCAGACCTTCGCCAACCGCTGCAACCTCAAGATCCACGAGCGCCATGTGCACAGTGACGAGCGCCTCTTCCCCTGCGAGGTCTGCAGTAAGCCCTTCAAGCGCAAGAAGGACGTCAAGAGGCACACACGGCAGGTCCACGAGGGCGGTGCAGACCGGCACTTCTGCCCCGTCTGCGGCAAGGCACTCAGCTCCAAGACGGCCCTCGTGCTGCATGAGAGGACGCACACGGGAGACCGGCCGTACCAGTGTGTCGACTGTGGGGCCAAGTTCTCCCAGAGCTCAGCGCTGAAAACACACCGCAGGTATGCCACCTTCTGGCCTGGAGGAAGTATTATGGGACCTTGCAGCCCTGCAAGGACCTTGCACACTGCAAGTAGTGTTCAGACACAGGACGCTGGTGCTAAATTGCTGTTTATTGTCTCCCAACTATGTCCGTCTGGCAGGACGCATACAGGCGAGAAGCCTTTCTCCTGCGATCAGTGTGATGCTCGCTTCACCCAAAATCACATGCTTGCTTACCACAAGAGATGCCACACAGGTAAGGAGTCGGCCAAAGAAATCAGACTTGCTGGATGAGGGTGTGTAGCAAATACCTTGGTCACAAATTTAAATAAGTTATTTAGCTGATCCTCTGGTCCACAGTGATGTACCACTGAGGAAAACTTGGGATCATACAACAGGCTTACGGCCCTTGGTCGAGGGTCTGAGAGTGATATGGCCAGCAGAGAAATCATGGGATTTGAAATCATGACTTGATGGCTCACAATTTAATCATCGTTTTTCGTTTTTGCTTTGACCGATCAGGCGAGAAGCCTTACATGTGTGAGAGCTGTGGAAAAAGCTTTGCCTCCAAGGAGTACTTGAAACATCATGCTAGAATCCACTCAGGATCGAAGCCGTACAAGTGTGAAATCTGCGGGAGGGCCTTCGCGCAAAGGAACTCGCTCCACCAGCACATGAAGACGCACACGGGTAACTCCCGGCGCACGGCAGACCCAGCGCGTGACACGCGTGCTCTTAACTCACGCTCCGGTGTCGTCCCTCACCAGGTGAGCGGCCGTACAACTGCAGCGACTGCGGGAAACAGTTCACGCAGCTGAACGCCCTGCAGCGGCACAACCGCATTCACACGGGTGAAAAGCCGTACATGTGTATGCTGTGCAACCGCACCTTCACGGACAAGTCCACCGTCAGGAGGCACACCATGGTGAGCGGAGGGTCTGGCTTGCGTCACGTGGACCGTGGTGCGGACAGGCTGTCCCGCTGTCGGAGCGGTCATAGGACTTAGAGAAGTTCTGTTCTTAAATGCTGAGTAGCGGTTCTTCATTTGATTTCTATATCTGTATAGGTGTAACTCACAGTGGTTTCGCCCGCAGACGCATGACAAGGACACTCCATGGAAGAACTACCTCGTGGTGCTGAAGGGGAACATGGAGAGCAGCTCTACGAAGGTGAAGCAGGCCAGCATGGATGAGAAGGTGACTGAGACTGCGGTGGACTTCATGGACGGTGCTCAGGGCCAGGCCATCGGTAAGGGGCTGAAGGTGGAGGAGCCCACTGCCGTACAGGCCGAGTCCGTCTCCATCTCGGGGGACTGGTCGACCGCCGGGCACAGTGCCATCGCCCTGGTAAGCCACACGGCGCTGAGCGGCTTCACCGTCATCCAGACTGACGCGCCGGCACTCCAGTCTGCCGTCAGCGCCGACCCGCTATCTCTCCCCGTCACCGTCTCCATTCCCCTGCCCGTCTCGCTGTCGGCTCCCCTGGCCGTCACCGTGCAGTCCTCGGAGCTGGGACACGCCCCCGATATCGCCGCGGTGGACGGCCACCTCGGGGTGAGCGAGGATGTACCCATGGACACGGTGAGCGTCGAGATGGAGGTCACTTCCGAAAACGTTTCTGACGCCGTCATGTAGGCGAACAGGACGGACCCGTCCGGGACTTCCTCAGTCTGGATTCAGACAGTGGACGCAAGCTCGCTTCGCTATAACAGTCACCGTGGAAAAGGTCACATCTTTGTTTTTCCGCCTCTTTAACCGGGACACCGGAGTTTTGTCTAAAAATATACCAAAAGCATATGATCTCATCATACATCTTACTGATAGAAAAACTAAATGCCGATTGTAGTAATTCGGTTCCTTCGAATTAACTTGGTCTTTCGTTTGTTTTAGTGATCACTGAACAGTTCCAGTGCTGCTTAAGGCTGCAGCGTTTCGTTGTGGCATTTAGTTGTTTTTACTCCAGTAAGTTGTTGCTGTAATGCACACTTAATGTATATTATTTATATCTGACCAGATGCTGTATGGTGCTATCTCTCAGCGATGAGCCACATTAACCCAGTGTGTAGACCGTTTAGTTCCGGACAGTTGCTGTCAAAATGTTTAAATCGCTTTAATTACATGCACTGCACTCCCACAATTGTTAAGGTCATGTCGTACACTTTGAAGGTGCCGTACGTCGTGTTGATCCTGAGTGCAGTTCTTCCACATGACAGGTTCATGACGGTAAAACTTCTGTGCGGTGTGTCATCTGGGCATGGCTACCCTATCAGGTGAAGGGTGACTCAGACAGACTGTTCCACATCTTGGGAGTGAACGAAGCTGAGAGTCACGGTCCGGTATTCATTCCTGCAGTATTTACGGGATGCGGTCTGACCTTCGCTTTGCCGGGTGAGAGTTACGTGATGTTGAACATTGAAGCAGCTTTCCATGTACTTGTAACAGTGACTAAATTTGTATATTAGCAGTACTATAACAGAAGTCTGTACTAGGGGTTGACATACCAAATTTAAAAGCACAATTATAGTGTGACTACATGCTTCAGGAAAATAAAGTGCAGCATTGAATTAAGGGTAGCTTTTTATTTAGTTGGTTTAAAAAAAAAAAAAAAAAGTCTGACTTGCAATTTGGAATGTGACATTCATTCGCCGGGTTACGAGAACCCCGGACTACATGAGGCTAGAGATTAAACCTTGTGTATTTATAATTAACGCCTCGCAGTTTGGCACGTGTGTGCCATGTCAGACTCCACCATCGAAGACAGGGCACGGCGCGCATCACGCATGAAGGACGTGTACCGGGATCCTGCCGGCTTACCCCCCAGGACAGACCTGCTGTCAGCCTAATACCTCCTCTACAGCCACTCAGCTCTAAGTAAGCCACCAGCGTACGTGGTATTGTGTCGACAGCTGAAGCGGGTTAAAAAAATAAAAACAAAAAGTCAGAATCTCTACATTCACAAGACAAAAGCCAGACTCACCGGCGTCTTCTGCTGTACGTTAAGCATAGTCTGACGCATGACACAGACACGTACAGAAGGAATTCCAAAGACGCGTAGGTCACTTGACTGTTTATTTCTGGTTGTGAAAAACCTTGTTACATGTCACAATACCTTAACACTAATTACACGTGATGACATGCTTATATGCGGGATCCAGGGGTAGCTAGATTAACTTCTAACAAGTAAATACAACACGGACATTAAGCACACTGAAACGCAACACGAGACACGATTAAAGTACCACTGTACCAGAAGGGGACCGAAAGCATTTCTCTGTCAACCGTGCAAAAACAAAAATGAACCCTCAGCTCATTCAGCATAGTTTTAACAGTAATGTAAATTAGTGGGAATGATTCTGCGGGTCCACAGGGAGGGGGATGTTAGATCCAGCAAGGGACATAACCAAGCAAATCAATTTCACGACCGTTAATACCTCCGGGATTCTTTTGAGTCACTGACAGCTTAAATTGCAGTATTTACTTCCCGTCACGAAAGGACGATTTCCGATTTGTAAGTGGATGCCATGGCGTTAACTCTTTAGTGACTGCTTAGTTGTCTTTCTATCTCATGACGCAGCTACATCCATCCAACTTTGAGGATTGCTGGGTGTAAGTGAAACCTACACAGAGTATTTAACACTGCACTGCACCTGCTGGTGCGTGCATCTCAGAGATGATCCCTTAGCGTAGTGTTTCTGCTTAAGAGCCAGAGACTGCACTCAAACTAGACGACAAAAGGACTTACCAAGTTCCTGGCTTGGAGGCTCTTGCCTAGAAGACCAGGCGGCTTTAGCATCCCGTACGAGACTTTCTACTACAAGTGCGCCTGAATGGCGTTAAGGTATGAGAAGGTATAACCACATAAAACAACAACAACATAAGGAAATAGACACTGGTTTTTAAGAATTTGGAGCGGTGATTATTTAAATATTTCAAAATATACTGAATCTCCACCCCATCAATTAATTACAACTGTACAATAAGCAAGACCTTCACTAGTAACCAGTTAAGTGAGTAAATGTGGAACGAAAAGCCATCGTCTTTTGTTTTTCTGGAATGTTACGCAGGCCGCTTAACAACATTCATAGTGAACTCAAGAGTTCCCACCAGAGTCTTAAACATCAGCTGCGTCCTGTGGGAAGAGAACAATCTGGGAAAGGTGGATAGGACGGATGTGGAAGGTGGAGGACTGCATTCGGGGGGAACGTGAAGAACGTAAAGCAGACCGAGCGACACGAACGTAGAGTGGTTTACAAGGGCATCCCTCGCTTCACTTCAGATCTCCAGCATCGCCCTGGATCGTCTTCTTAATGCGCAAAAGCATGGTTGTCAACCACTGGTCCAGGCGAGAGATGGAGTCGAACTCTTTAACCTATTTTAAAACATTTCAACTGAGTGAGTGAACCGCAGATTTAAAAAACCATGCAACTCTACGTGTTTCCTAGCTGGCTTGTGCCTGAACATTCTTTTTTTTTTTTTTAATGACATAACCTAGAGACAACTTACCGCTTCAGTAAAAGCCTCACTGTTCTGTTCCTCGTGGGCTTCCAGAAGTTTCTGTAGAAAAGGCAACTGGGGTTAGAGTCTGGATAAGCCAGTCAGAGAAAACCCACCAGAAATAAATGCCAAGGGAAAAAAAAGACACATTCCTGAACACCACCAGAAAATGTCAGATGTACATAAACAGTTCTTCAGTTCATGTGTTGTATCGTCCAATGGCAGTCAGAATGTCTAGCCTGGTCAACGTCCATAAGGATCACGGTAGAAACCACAGTGCCGGTCAGTACAGGGCTGTCTGAGGAGCAGCTTCACTCCAGAACAATCCAGTTTTTATGCTAAAAAGCTCATGGTGTCACCAAAATAAATTGACAGATCATCAAGTATTACATTACACGTTTATTGAAATTAAATCTGCTTATTTGCAGTACAATACTTCAGCCGTCTGTCAGATGAGTGGATCTCTTTCACTCTACGTCTGAGAACTTGTGCTAATTTGACAGGAAGAGGCTATTCTCCTGCAATTAAAGACGATCGAAGCCGACAGCACTGGGGGTGACGTATTTGACGGCAGAGCTAATCTGCCCGGGATAAAAGTACACTTCGATCTCTGCGGCTTCCTCTAATGGACGTACCTTCAGCAGTTTGCACTCTCTCGAGTCAGAGAATGCCGGAAACATCTCCTCGTACTTCTCCACAGCAAGCTAAAAAAAAAAAAAAAAAAAAACAAACAAAATGTAAGAAGTGACAAACGGAGTCACCTTCCAACAGATTCCAAGGCGGGGTATTTGATCGATATTCCAAGATAGCTACTGACGTCACAGAAATAGCAGTTTAGAGGAAACGTGTAGATGTGATTACTACCGTCTGGGGGGGGGGGGGATCACACAGAAGAGAACTGAACTTCCAAGTGATTTGTGTGACTGACGACGTTTAGGTTCTCAGGTATCACGTGACCACAGACACACACCTGAATCTCAGGTATCACGTGTATCACGTGACCACAGACACACACCTGAATCTCAGGTATCACGTGACCACAGACACACACTGACCTTCGCATTTAACTCGTCAACAATGAAGTGGCATAAGGCGGCCTTGAAGAAATATTCCTTTGCGCTGTACTTCAGTAGAGGATTATCCATAGTGTTAGTTCCAACCTAAAAAAAAAGGAAAAACTTTAACATCAAGCCACCAAACATTTTCCAGTCATACATTTATAGTTTTTTTTTTTTTTTAGCCTACTCCCCAGTCCAGAGCCGCTTCCTCTGATAACTGATAAAACTGGATATTTAACTGGAGCCCTTCCAGCTAAACACCTACCCGCTGTACCACACCGGGCCCCTCCTGGGACCCTGGAATGGGCAGCGTGTCCGTTCCCTTAATGGTTACGCCACTTGCGGCTAACGGCGGGGAAGGGCTCACCTGCTCGTAGATCTCAATAGCCTTCTGGTACTGTTCCAGCTGGGCACTGTACGATGCCACCTTCAGCAGACACTTGTTAGCCGAGCTTTTGCAGGGGGTAAGAGAAACCATTTCGACTCAAACCAGCACAGACCTTCAAATTCATCCATGTTGTTTTCAGAGACATCTTTGGTTCATTGTTAATGTCAACCAGGAAGTCACTGATGAACTGTGCTTTGAGTAAGACGTACTCACGCACGCACATTAATGTCTCTTACCTGTTAGATTCCTCTCCCTTGTAATAATCGGCTGCCTGTTCGTAGTGGGCGATGGCCTGAAGGACAAGGGAAACGAGATGTAATGACATCACACCATTCCGGACACACGAGAACAGCGTACTAGACTGGCCAAACGCATGCACCGAGACAACGTCACTGTTCGTCCCGGTGTGACACACCTTTTCGATGTCCACCAATTCGGACTCGTAGACCTCCGCAATTGTGATGTGATGCTTGGCAGCAATAGTGAACCGTCCCTAAAAATACGGGTGGGGGGAGGGGTGAGGATTTCAGGTTAATCTGCATCTTGGGAGTAGAAACATTACAAAATGACAGGCAAAAAGCTTAGAGCTTGGAGGAATACAGCCATCATTCTCAAGACATTCCTCAACATCCAACACAAACTAAAGCATCTTCTGGTCCATTCTTAGACTTACGTAATTCATCTGCCAAGCATCTAACAAGTGAAAATGTTATAGTATCTGAGGGCTACAAGACTGGCCCCGGCTAGACACTGACGTGTGTTAGTCCCTGAGGATCTTACCATATCTGTGTATATATCGATGGCTGCGTTTAAGCAGTTGATAGCCTCTATTGAGTGCATGAAGGAAAGGAAGAGAGGTTAAAGGGTGGGAGATTACATGAACCAACAGGCAATGCACACAGTCGCAGCTGGCAAAGAATTCTAGGATGCTTTATCACTCACTAGTTTCGCTGCTTGCAAAAACCAACGTTGGGGATAAAACGACCCTCACTCACTTGGTACCGTCTGTGCTAAGAAGGAATGATTCATGGTAAAGCAAGGAGAAGCTGAAGAAGGGACGTAGAACCTTGCTTTGAAATGCAAACAGCACAGCATCAGTGTTGATATCGGGTGCCTCTCCACTACACAACTTTTCAGATCTTAGGAGATTAATAAAAGACCAGGTGACTACACTTAACTGATCTGTGCAGATTTCTGATTCGTTGGAGAATCACACACTACACGACTGCGGATCACACGCTAAACGACTCTAGCTGATTTGCACCCGACTCCAGCCGTGAAATTCAAGCATGCTGGAAATACTATGACTCGTCGGAACCTCCGTTGGGAGGTCAGAGACCCAAGTCTGTGCCCATTGTACACTACGTCATTGTCTGGGGCGATTAATCAACTCCGATTCTCCAAGAATCGGCAGACGAGGACCGACAGGTGCTGACTCACTACAATGCCAATCAGAGCTAAAATCGAAGGAAAAATCATGTAGGATAAACCCAGCCTTGAGCTGCACACAACATCCAGCAGTACATCCATCCAACCATGTATCCATTTTCCCTGGGTCATGGGGGCCTGGAGCCAATCCCAAACCATCTCACGGCACAGGCCTGGGGTACACCCCGGATGGGGTGCCAGTCCATCACAGGGCTGCGGTACACCCCGGATGGGGTGCCAGTCCATCACAGGGCTGCGGTACACCCCGGATGGGGTGCCAGTCCATCACAGGGCACATCCACTAACACACACAATCAAGCATTATGGGTGACTCAGATATCAGCCTAACTGCGCATCTTTGCGGGACTGTGGGAGAAAACCTTCACAAAACGGGCTGATCAACAGCAATCGACTAGCACTGTGAAGTCAATCACATTTACCAGGTGTTTAGACAAAAGCTGCACCGGCCCCCCTTTTCAGACCAAAGATGTCGGCATACATTTAGAAAAGCAAGATGAATCTTAAACGTCACGGAAAGTGACAAGGTAGGCCTACTGGAGTTTTTGGCTTCTTTTCAAGAAAAACACACGAACGTTTTGCGATGGTATACTAAAAGCTCGATCGATGCACGCCTAAGGATTTTGGTTATGCCAGAATATTCTATCAGGTCGCAAAAAAGAGAGAGATGGACAGGACTTGAGTTCACTGGAACGACGTGCAGAGCCAGAGTAACGTGAGTGTCCGCTCTAAAAACCGCCACCCCCCCCTTTTTTCCCGTTCTCCGTCCCGCCTCCCGCATCCTCACCTTGAGGGTCAGCCTTCTTGTACGCGTTACCGGCATCCACGAAGCTGGTGGCCGAGTCGTGTTTGTTCTGTAGCTGCATGTGCAGTTTAGCGGCTTGGCAGAAGGCGTTCCCCGCGGCTGCAGACAACAGAAGGAGGACAGCGAGGCACACGTCCGTCAGCGTCCACGCCGGCGAGCTCATCCCAAACGAGGACGTCAACCCTCCCACCTGCCACAGAGCGGTGACCTACCGCTCCAGTTCTTGGCCATTTTGAACATGTTGGCGGCCCGTGCGTACATCTCGCACGCTTCTTCAACTTTGTGGTTTCCACTGCAAGGCAAAGCAGACGGCGGCAGCTCAGGGTGGACAGCAGGCACGTCGGAACATGAAGGATGAAAGACCCAACGGGCAGGATGCAGTGACATAGGCAGCACAGGATGCCAACCCTGATGTGCGATTGGTAAACATCCTGCTGCAGAAATAGGCGAACAGCATAATCCCCTCTCAGCCAAGTAAGCAACAAACAAATGACCGTATTCCTGAAATTTTGACTTCAATAAACCCATTTTTCATAACTGCTTATCTAGTGTGCCTGATACTCCACGTTCTCCCATCTGACTCCAACTGTGACATCGGAGTGGGGCTACAGGAATGGGACAGAAAGCCAAGGGGACCCCCAGGGTGATGTTCACACTGACCCTAAACCTAAGGGGACCCCCGGGGTGATATTCATGCTGACCTGAAAGCTGTGTGCTGCTTTACACTAGGGGAGAAACTCAGCAAACAGCACACTTCCCACACGTTCTCACTTAGCCTACTTAACGTCTTAAGGGCCTCATCATCTAGGGAAATTCAACCCGAAAACGACAGAAACCCCGGATGGTTTCCATTAAGGTGACATGTGGTCTACCATACTCTCCATCACGTTGGGCTGAATGCAGCGCACACCTTGCAAGCTAAAGACGATGGCTTACCGCTCTGGTCTGTCGATGTAGAAACTACCCTTATATTCAATGCTGATAAAACCCTCCAGAATGAACATGTGAGCACAGGTGATCTACAATGCAACATGCTGGTGTCCTGCAGATCCAAAATAGCACTGAGTTAACATGAATAACCAGGCGCCATCAAAAGCCCTGATTATGTGTACATTCCAAAAAATAACATCTTGTAGGCCATCTAAGATTGCTGGCATCATGTGGCAACAGCAGGCTTGTGTTGTAAACTCTGCTGTCTCCTGCAGCCTGTTCCAGGCCCTTCCCAAAAATGGGAATCCTTGCCCCAGTGTCACACTTTGGATTCCCAACAGCAGGGGGCGAACGGTGCCCCCCCCCCCAGCCAAGAGATGGCCCTTCCCCTGTCACCGTCCTTCTCGTGGTGCCTGGACCATGATGGGTCACTGCCTGTTCTCAATTCATGCAGCATCGAGGGCACGACTGATGTCTTTGTTAGGAGGAGTGGTACATTCCAGGGCAGGGTGAGGGGCCAAACCTCGAGGTGGCTCAGGACAAGCACACCGAACTGTACTGCAGCGCCATCTGCCAACTAATCATTTCCCGTCATCGCTGAAGGAAGGACTAAATGAAAACGCACAAAACAAAAACAACTGAAAGGGAAGGCGAAAACAAAACAAAACATCTTCAGCAAGTCTGCCTGCAGCTCTGACAAATGATTCTGTCATACAAATGAGTTTAAATACGATCAACAGTGATGCCAAAACAGAGAGTACAGTGTTTTTGCACACTAAATGCTGACTAGCTCTGGACAGACTGTACATTTAAGTATAGTCTCTAAGGTCTGTAGGGTTATTTCACTCAGCTAGAACTTACAGTACTTCCCAACTACACTTCACTGCCAACCTTCAGGCAAGACAAAGAGAAAATTACAGACTGAAACGGACAACACAGCCTTCATATTATGTAAGGGTACGACGTTATTGTGAAACAAACGTCACATTCTAGCTGCTGTGGAAGATAACGTCTCTAACTGAAATGATTCACCTCTTGAAATTGTAGTATTAAACAATTGATCATGATTTTCATTACCATGTCCTTGCATAAAATTTAAAAAATCAGTTTGCTGTGGTAAACACATCTCACCTGTATGAGGAACTGTACAATACAGCTGATTTCAGGTAAGCAGTAAATAAATATATCTTGTAAATATTAAATTGTCTATGTATATTCAGATATCTGTTTATGACAGATATGAACAGCTGTCATATCTGGTAAATTAAGTGCATCTGTAATTAGGTTTGAATATTGTTATAAATCCTATACTTAGAATGAAAATTAGAATTTAATACCCGTGTAAACCGGACTCATGCGTAGTTCAAAACTGCATATGCAGGCAGTGAGCTCTACAATACCACTTTCTGGGATTAACCACATGGAACTGATTTGCATCTTCCAACTTAAAGATGACTTGCAGATTTTACCCAAGTGGATTTTTGCCCAGCCTTCTGAAAGAGGTCATGGGAAGCCGAAAGGCGAATCCTGCTCAGTCCGACAATTCGGGAACAGAAGAACGATGTGTGTATAATAACAATGAAGACCTGTCTTGCAAAAAAAAAAAAAAAAAAAAAAAACGCCCCCATCGTGTATGGACACACACACACACACACACACACACATCGTGAGAGACTGACTGCGCCACTGAAGCGTCGCCGCATGTTGGTGACCGAGGTTCAGTGATGCTGAGGATGCCTGGAAGTGGAAAGGAGACTTCTTATCTAACTACCCCCCCACCCCAAAAAAAAGACAAGAAGGCACAGGGATTCATGTCAGCATCCACACCAGCAGAAAACGGACTCAGCCTATCATTATTATTATTATTATTATTGATACCATCACCACCATCATCATCATCATCACCATCACCACCACCACCATCATCATCATCATCATCATCACCATCACCATCATCACCACCACCACCATCATCATCATCACCACCACCATCATCACTACCATCATCACCACCACCATCATCACTACCATCATCATCACTACCATCATCATCATCGTGTGTGACCTGCTGTAACCCAGCCAGCTCCCGGGGTTCTGACATCCCAACCCGGTCCGGGTGACCCGGTGGCCGGCGATACCCGCCCCGGGCCGGGCCGGGCCGGGCCTGGAGCTGCCTGACGGACCCGCATAACCATCCATATCCCCGTCCTTACCCAAACATTCCTCCCAAGAACGACGAGGAGGACTTCACCTTCTTATCCGCTTCAGCCATGAGCTGAACCGCTTCCTTCTCTTTACCGGAATTGTCCATTGTTTATTGCTTATTGTTTTTTTTTTGTTTGTTTTTCTTAAATAAAAAAAAAAGCTTCAGCTCCACCGCTCTATTTATAGTTACCTAAATACAATGTATCCGCATCGGCTTATGGTGATGGCCGCTTACGCTCGGTGCTTTTATGTAGCGTAGGTGTACAGCAGTCGGCGCGGGGCACCATGGGAAATGTATGCGGCGAGGCGGTCCATAAGCGGCGGCCGACGCGACAATGGACTACAATTCCCACAAAGCCGGTGCTTTCGTGCGTCGTGGTGTTTCGCTTGATGGCCAAGTGGTCATATGCTCTACGGTCTTAATGGGCAGCGCACGGTATTGGAAAAGCCTGCTGAGATCCCGTGTTCGTACGTGGTTTATCAAGCATCCTTAACGCAGAGCACTGTTACTACGAAGGGCAGGCAACGAGGAGACTACCTCCAGCCACCCTGCATGGCAGTCGTCCGTGGTCGGGCGTTGCAGATTTCATAGAGGTTATTGTGCTGCTGTGAAAACCTTCTCAGGACATATCAATTAAAAATGCCCCAAGGACACACTGTCGCAGAAGCACAGCACTAGTTAGACGTGCTTGGCGCAATGGGGCAGGAGATCCATATACATTTGTTGTCTCATTGTTTTAAATCACAGGTACGCCATGATGAGGCACTAACAATAAATCATTTGTAAAATTCTTCTAAGATTAATTTTAAAACGGCATCACGCATTTATGTTTTGTCTGGTAAGACAACATTTCTTGGAAATGTTGGTGGTGTCTGGGCTGTATTTTTAGAGGAAGCTCTAAGGTCTTACACAAGTGCCAGGTTTTCATCGCTTTCTTTGCTTGCAGCGCCTACTAGTGGCCAACATTGTGAGTGATTTAGAAATACTGATGTGACGTGAGGAAACCAGAGTGTTCACAGGGAACCCACACGACGTGGGGAGAACATGCAAACTCTACCCCGGCAGCCTGACACCTCCATGATCAGAGGTCTGAGTCCCACCTCCAAAGCCAATTGTTATACATGAAAATCACCATAGAAGATGGTTGATTTGTTGTGAAATTTCTGTGGTCTAAAATTCAGGGTAGGATATCCACTGTTTACAAGACTCCACTCTAAAAACCAGAACATTTTTAAAGTAAAATTTTCAGTCTATAATGAAATAGTGGTCGGCCATGTAGCATATAAACTAATCTACACTGCAGATCACATCAGATAATATGTCACAGCTGAGATTTTTTTTTACAAAATTCAATAAAAATGGATTCATCACTTGCACTGAAATGCATTTTAAGTTGTGTTTCTTAGAACTGTATAAGGAGGTCAGGCGTCTGAATTCAGCAGGGTAAATACCCCTAACACTAACCCTGACCCTAGCCAGCATGAGGTCAAATAGAGACATTTTTTTTCTTGGCATCAGATGGATGGCAGGAATAACATGGTTGCTGGGATACCTACATGTACATTTTGACCAGGTGATTATGTGGCGTCACGTCCAAGGGTCATTGTTAAGATTTTCTTATAGCCAGCAAGTACAAATTCATTCGTGACAAACACCTCACCTTATTGTCCTAGGAGATGTCAGAGCTTGCCCACACGTGTACAATGATCCACACAAACAATAAACAGTCGATTACCATGCCCAGCCTGATTTCAGCACCTGCAGCTAACAAAGCATTGTGTGATGTGAATTCGGGACAATGGCATCTATAAGGAGAAGTCACGCTTCTGTCATCCTTAATCACACCAATTTGCAGTGGATGAGCCTCAGGGCGTGCAGGCGGGGATCTTGGTTTTGTGCTGCACGCCACTAGCAGTACAACTTCGTATCGTACGGCAAGTATCAGACGGATGCAGAAACGGTGCGTCTCTGTATGTCGAGCATGCATTGAAAGATATCTTCAAGAATATAAAAAAGTAAGTTCTAAACGACCTGAATTTACCCTGGTTATATTTATATGGGAGCCCCTGTCAGAGACATTTGGCATGTGCAGAAAAATCCATTGCTGACACCTCTGGCCGATTCGTCTCTGATCTACCACTTAACTCCTCATCTACTGTACCACCGCATATGCAAAAAGAAAAATGAAACCAACGACAAGTAGAGATTTTAAAATAATTATGTGAAATTATTTGTCTCACATTGGAATGGTCAATAAAGACTTTAAAGTAGTTGATGTCACTTGATATGGTCCAGAAGATAGATTGCATTATAGAGAGGACAAAAGAACAGGTGTTTGTGAAATTTGTAACTGCATTAGGTTGCAGGAATATTGCTGAATGTGTTGCTCTTAAATGATTTTGAAGACTGCTGGCTTTTTTGAAACATAATTGTATAAGTGGCTTTATAGTTATGACAGTAAATTTCTATCATAAGAACACACACACAGATTCTGTCATAAAAATATGAACATATCCCATGTACGTCAGTTTATTTTCAGAATTAGAAATTACGTTTTTAGAACACCGCGTTCGGCGCTCTTAAGCAATAGATTGGGATGCGGCTCCACAGCACCTCCTATCGTTTTGTCTGGTATTACAAAAACAAAAAACGGCAGTGTCACCACTGCCTTTGGGGCACGTTTTCTCTGAAACGCAGATCCATGCAACAGTATCATATGATGTATACTTTGAAGCGATAATATGGGCAGCGTTTATTTTCCACAAAGATAGACCTGAAGGACACCTCGCCTGGGAGTCACAGGGAGGAGTTATATTTAACTAAAGGAGTCTATCTGAGTTTCTCCACTGACGCTTGGATACACTACAATTCAATCACAGACTATGTTTTAGTCTGACTCAAAGTGGAACATTCTGGCAAATGCTGCCTTTCCAATTTCATGACAAGTCAATCTAACACCATTTGAAACAGTTATGGCATCCCCTCTCCCATAGAGGGTAATGTTGGTAAACTGCTGACATACAGTACAGCTGCCATGGGCTCCCAAGCTATAAATAAGCAGACGTGTCCAGCCATACCGCAGCACCTCCCATTAGCTTCAGACGTAGCCATACAGGTTCACAGTAACTCGAGTGGCTATAGTACACTTTTCAAATGACTGCAGTGTCACCACGCTGCCGATGCTCCATTTGGCGGCATTTCAAATTTTTAAGGCAAGACACTGCACTTAAGCCCAGTCAAAACCATCATGCTTCTTTTTTTTTTTAAATATACAGAGCAGCATAACCACCTTTTACCCAGTTACCCCGAAGAGCAAGGAAGAAGTCTTTAAATGCTTTTCAGCAGGATGTCATGTTTATTACAGAGTAACGTACACATCTGTTTAAATACGGCAAGTTGTCAGCAATAACACGATGGCTACAGAACATGCTGCAATCACAGTAAATCAGACTGAGAATTCCCAAATAAATATGTATGCGTATAGCTTTAGAAATGTATGCTTAAAAATCCAGGTCTATTAGTGAATATCAGCACTTTAAATGTTTTTGCATGTGAAATAAATATCAAGTGACATTAATTTTGAGGCCTGTGTTGTTTCATGCATACATTTTATTACATATTTATACGATATACTCTGCCCGGCCAAAAAAAAAAAAAAAAACAGTCACACACTTCAGTCTTTCGACCGTCTTTATCTTTGATTAAGGAGCGTTCGTCGTGGCATCGTTTGGATGAGATTATGCAGTGTCTCAATATTTTATTCATCCTAGAGTTGCAATAAATTTTCATCGAATCTCGTATTGACAGCAGGAGAGTCGAACTACTCTGTAAAGTCTTCTCTACCACATCCCAAAGACTTTCAATGGTGTTAGGGTCAGGACTCTGCG
>JAACJT020000033.1:11892982-11906779 GCA_009936485.2 Gymnarchus niloticus
TTTTACCGGGAAAAAAAAAAAAAAAAAAAAGCTCACTGTCTCGAGATAAACTAACAAATCGGGCCCCCCTCCAGCAAGGCCCGCCCCGCAAAACAAACAAAAAAGAAAACCCCCCCCCCCCCCCCCCCCAGCATGCTGTCATAGACAGTAACTTGGCAAAGACAGCAGAACATCCCCCGCATGACATCCAGTTGTGAGCTGCGATCAGAATTTAAGATTAAACAAGAATGCGGCAGCGAGCGGAGACAAGACGGCGGTAAAAATAAACAAAAAAACAGGACAGGGAGAGGGGACAGAAGCCCACCATTTTAAAAAGAAACATTCACACTGAGCGGGAGGCTGGTGATGTTCACAAGGTAGCTAGGAGTCCTTTACTGGAATACGAAAAAGCTTCTGACGGCCAAGCACCTGTCTGAAAAGCTAGATTAATATCAGGTATGTTCTTCAGTGCTGTTTCAGGTTAGAAAATAACCTCGTCATGAGATTCTGGCAGCGAATGAAAAAAAGACAGAAACATACTAACGATGGATGCAAAATACATCAATTTCGCAGACGGCAGTGACTGAAAACGCTGTAAAAAAAAAAAAAAAAAAAAAAACCAAAACAAAAAACATGGCCTTCGGGGTGATTCCCCCCAACGTCAACCTCACAAACAGCTAGAATTTAAAATGAACATATTTAGACATTCAGTTCAGACACTTACACTGACAGCTTTGTCTGTTTAAGCGTGCTTTGTCACAGCACATTTAAACACGTTTACAGTAATATCCGTGCCACGCTATAAAGTCTCCTCACCTTTGGTTCCAGAAAGTGGCCTTTGAAGTAGCGATAATGTGACACGACGCCTTTTGGGACGGCGACAGTCTGCCGCCACAAAGTGCTGGGTGGGAAACACGGTCTTATAAACACACGGACGCCATAACAAAACTAACGGAAAAAAAAACAAGACAGCACGCGAGGAATTCATATTTACCCATCAGCCTCGGGGCAAAGCATCACAGCTCGCTGGGGAGACCAGCCCCCTAGAGTCTCACAGCTGCCCACCACAGCCAGGCACTCACCTGGGGAGAAACGCACAAAGGCAAATGTGGCCTATCCTGACAGGACTATTGGTCTAGTTTCATTAAAGACCGCGAGGGGCACGCTGTCCTACCTGAGCAGGCTGATCCCCTTACAATCAGAGTCACCTGAACGTAGTCCATGGCAGATTCACACCCACTGAAAGCCTGAACCTGAAAGAACAAATGGAAAAATTACTTTCCCATAGAATCATACACAGAATACTGGACGTCCCCTTACATTTTAAGCACCTTGCCCTCACAAACAGTAGGCACTAGTCCGAATGATGATCTATAGCCCCGATTTTTTCCACTTTTTTTTTTTTAACCAAATATGAAACAAGTCTAATAGTTAAAGTACTTGACAACTTGAAAAATAAAATTAACCAATACAAGAACATTGTTAAACTGTCTTTTGCTGTAGAACACATTTCCTTCTGTAATTATCAGCGGAAACACGGACACCAAAAGCAAACAGTACTTTCGGACTTCCCAAGTGTACACATTTTACTACGTGATACTTGAACTTCAGCCAATCATAAAGACGGAGATGGACGTTTAACACCGTCCATTACAAACGACTGCTGTCACGGTGAGCGGCAATCTTTCAGCCTTTAATTGTGACCTGTAACAGAAGTTACAATGCCCCGCTATAAATTCTCCGGTGGTATAAGCAGAATTGGACGCAGGTAGAGGACTGACTGATTAATCTGCTTCAGCTCCCAAGTCCAGCTGTTGTACCCCTGAATGGGATGTTCAACCCGACAAGAAAGCCTTTGGTTATGATCTATAACTGGTACAGGTCTCAGGTTTAGGCAAGGCAGTCAAACAATAACAGGTCAAGTTCGATACGTGCCATCGCCTTTAATGAAAATTTGAGCTATTATAGACCCCCCTGGGGTCCCGAAGCCAAGTGTCACACCTAAAGGAAGGCTGTCTATGGGTGCCAGCGGGTGTGCTCAAAACAGCAGCATTTAGGCACGATCACGGTGTGCAGCCCACGGTGTGCAGCCCACGGTGTGCAGCCCACGGTGTGCAGACCACCGTGTGCAGACCACGGTAACCCGACCACCGTGACCCGACCACCGTGACCTGACCACGGTGAGCAGCCCACGGTGAGCAGCCCACGGTGAGCAGCCCACGGTGAGCCGACCACGGTGAGCAGACCAAATGAGCAGACCACCGTGACCCGACCAAATGACCCGACCACCGTGAGCAGACCAAATGACCCGACCACCGTGAGCAGCCCACGGTGAGCAGCCCACGGTGAGCAGACCACGGTGAGCAGACCACCGTGAGCCGACCACCGTGAGCCGACCACCGTGAGCAGACCACGGTGAGCAGACCACGGTGAGCAGACCAAATGACCCGACCACCGTGACCAGACCAAATGACCCGACCACCGTGACCAGACCAAATGACCCGACCACCGTGACCAGACCGGCCGCTTTATTCACGCCAACCTACGGCCGGCCGGCGCCGGGTCCAGCGGTACCATTAACATCATTTTCACAAGAACCACTGCGCTTCGAGGCGACAGCCTGACGTGAACCCGCTCATCGTGTCAGTCCAGCCGGTCGGCTCAAACCGCCCCAAGCCGGATCCATCCCGGCCGGCGTCTACCTGCCGGGCGCGGTACGCGGCCACCGCCGACCCAGACGCCACGCCGAGCTCCACCCCGAAACGCGCTGCTGCCGTTTACCGTCACACGGCTCCCGGAGTCCACTCGTCGGCGATCCACATGACGAGAAGGAGCCGCCGCAGCGTTAATGTGCCCGGCGCCTCCCATCCACCGCGTCACGGCCGCCGCTCCAGCCAAATATCTTCCAGGAGACGGAAGGTAGCAAAGTGCACCAGCTTTCCCCCAGGGACACGCCCCTGCCGATTCGGAACCGCCCCGCTCCAAACTGATTGGTAGACGACGCTTGTTAAATATGCAAGTTTAACAGAAGGTTCTTCAGAGTGGATACTTGCACCCCTTTAATACTATTCTATACTATTCTATTCTATTATATTCTATTCTATTCTATATTACGGCACAATGAACACGTTTTATATCACCTTGGTGATGTAATCCTGTTCCTTTATTTGTTCCGAGTACGAAAACGCCGCATTGGAAGCGACGGCTAGCCATGAACCAATCCGCTTCGACCGGGGGGGCGTTTCAGATTCTGCAGGGGCGTGTCCCTAGGGGAGAGCCGGTGCGGAAAAAGTAGCGCGCGCGCCACACGCAAAGGCAGTAAGATGGCGACCGGCCGGCGCAAAAGCGATCGGGACAAAAATCTGAGATTAAAAAGCCTGCGCCAGATACAAATGACACACAAAGCAAATGCATGTGCGACACGGCCGTGCACGTGCAGTTTTCCCTCCGAGAAGCTGAGGATGGAATTAAAGGAGCAGTACCCCGTTTAATGCCTATTTTTTATTATTATTATTATTATTATTATTATTCCATCTTTGTCAGTCTTTTTTTTTTTATGGCTTATAACACGAACAGTAACAATATCCAAGTCAGGCTTGATACAGTTACCGGCGTCCCGTTCAGCTGATTGGTCATTGATGTAATGGGTGACCTCAGCTGGTTACAGTAGTTAGTTACAGTGAGCTACAGGGTAACCACTGAACAGGTACGCATCCAAGTGGCCTGCGGGCCGATACTTCCGCTCTCAGTGCGGATTGTCCTCGCCTTCCCTGCTACAGCTGCTTTCGCAGACGACCTTGAACACGCAGACCGCAGCCGAGGCTGCAGAGCTGCAGGCCCTGAAACCATCACTGCGATGCCACGACCTTCAGCTGGAGGAACACCATGCCATGCAACCACGGCGAAGAAACACACCCTGAACACACACCAAGGACATTTTTCATTGAAAAAAGAATTAAATGAAATTGATTTCAATGAATTTAAATAATAGTCTAGCATAATTAAGTGGGCTACTGCTGCCAAGAATAAGCTATCTATTAATTCCAGGGTTATCACTGCTGACATATCAAACAGTGCTTAAAGCAATTTGTGCAAACATGCAACTCGACATTAAATAGAAACTGAGAACACTAAATCAAGTTTATGAGTAAGAAAAGTCAGAGCATACCTACTCAGCCGAAGCCGTAATTCACATTCAGTGAATCACATTCGCAGCAAGGTAAATGCTTGTGCTGCGTGCTTATACGAGACCGGCAGTAACCGGTCCAGTTTTTAGTATTTCTGCTCTACACAGATATTAGATATTACAGTTCGTACCTCTTAAACTATCCTGGGCCTGTGTAACAGCCAGCTAGTTACCAGCTAGGCTGGTGCGTCAGCACCAAGGGGCTGTAAATCTGACTTGCTGGACCCTGTCCTTGTGGCTCATTGAATGACTGTATTATCTTCTGTCAGTGGTATCGCACGGCAGAATAAACATCATCTTCCGTGTGTCCTGTTCAGGGTTGTAGGAGGGGACACTTCTGTCCCTGAAGATGATCTCAAACAGGACGGGGCACAAGGCTGGGCTACAGCCTGGATGATGTCACAGACCATTACAGGGCAAAGACATCCACGGGTGGACACAAAATGGGCAATTCAGAGATGCCAGTTAGGCACCTGCGAGGAAACCCACACATGCGTGGGGAGATCATGTAAACCACACAGACGGCAGAGGTGACAGTCACACCATTGATCAGTTCTAGACAAGAGGTAATTCTACCTACAGCTTACGTGTGTGAACTTACTATCTATTACACGACGTCAGCTGGGTTACGTCCCTTTTGATGGACTTTAATCCTGGGTGGTGTTTTATGAGTTTCATGAGAACGAGCCGAATTTTATTTTTTGAATGATTATTTTTTTTTAAATGTTTAATCACCTGGGACCCTGGTTTTAATTGTTATTATTTATTGCTGTCTTGTAAGCATGGTGGTATGTTAAATTAAAGTCAGAATATTTAATGCTTGACCTTATGGTTATGGCATTTATGCTCATATGACTGATTTTAATTGATTTTTTTTTTAG
Source organism: Gymnarchus niloticus (assembly GCA_009936485.2). NCBI lineage: Eukaryota > Metazoa > Chordata > Actinopteri > Osteoglossiformes > Gymnarchidae > Gymnarchus > Gymnarchus niloticus. The sequence continues at coordinate 11,898,029 of JAACJT020000033.1, forward strand.
TTATGTTAACTAAAGAGAGAGTCTGTTGTTTTAGTATCGTACTGAAATTTGATTTTATAGTGAAATTGTATGTGTTTTGGTTGATTTTGACTATTAACAAAAATAAATCTATTACACGTTCCTATTTCCCCACTCCATCTGACCCAGACGCAGCTCAAAGAAAGAAGACGTATCCACTGGTACTGCTTCACCTAGATAAACAACAAAGGTGTTACGGGCTTTGCTACACATCACAATCTGTTCAGAATAAATAAGCCTGCTATGATGAACGACACTGCATTGTGGCCGTGACTGTCAGCAAGTTTATGTTCTGAGCAGACCTGTTACCTTTGACTTGTTTCACTTAAACAGAACAGCATTCCGAGTTTTATTCTCCTTCCTTGATTTAACTCCCACTCCTGAATCAATACAGAGGAGTGAGCGTTTCATTACCGTAGTTTGAATCATCCAGATCCACAACTTTGCCAAGAAGAAGACCTCTTATAAAAACCTGCTGTATTAGGAACATCAACGTGAATGTAAAGGGAGACCATGCTTACTGAAATCCCTTAACGGAAACATTTTAAGACTGGCTGATCTAGCAGCAGTCGCTCTTTATTGTCATTTCAACCGTACACAGTTGGTACAGTACATAGTGAAATGAAACGACGTTCCTCCAGGACCGCGGTGCTACACCGAGCACAGGACCACGAAAGACTACACATAACAACCTAAAGTCCACGTGTGCGAACGTGGAAACATCTGTTCTTCAAACGAGGCTAAATATGACATTAATCCACTTAATGAGTCTGCATTTACATGAGAATTCAAGAATGATCTCCCTTGTTTTATAGACGGACACGTTGTACTTACAGTAGGAGATCTCAAACGATGTCATTTGATTTTCTGGCCATGTGCCTTAATGGAGAGGAGTGATCAATGGCCCTTTCTGGCATAGGTGACATAGACAATTGCCTACAGAGTGGCACGTTCCCCTCCACACACACCTGGGTGGGGCACTCAGGCGGGACCTTGCCTAGGGCATCAAATGTGCTTGAACCGCTAGTGACGGTAATATAAAACCGCGGCGTATCAAAAATTTTGCTACCTTAGAACATAAATAGGTGCTTTCCACGATTTCCATGCCAGCTTTCAAAGTACCGTTCCATAGCACAAGCAAAATTAAAAAGCAGCCTCACCTTTGCCCAGACTTTTCTTTTTTTCATGGCTAAACCACGCAGCATGCTTTACTTAATATCGTTTACTGCTATACCACACAGGATTTACTGGGACGTGGTTATTTCTCTTAGTGTAATCGGTTTGCACTAAGATAATCACTCATGATGCTCCACATTATCACGGTACTGATAATTATTCAGAAAGTGAGTTCCTGACCTCCACGCAGTGTTAAAGAGGCGAGTTGGCCGAGGCAGCCCGACAACATCCAGAGCCTTAAGGAACTCAGGGTGAATCTCTTAGACCGCCGCAGCCCTGCCACCGAAGAGTTTTTTGACCACCTCGGTGACCTTGGCCCCAGTGATGGGCGAGTCTTCCCACAATCCCCAAACTCTACTTCCTCCAAGAGGATTCAGGACATCTTCAGAGTATTCCTTTCACCACCTGACTATATCCGCAGGTGAAGTCAACAACACTCCATGTCTGCTGTAAACAGTATAGGCCGCCTGACGGTTTCCTAAAATATCTCAGAGGCAGAACAGGAATCATGTTCTACGGCCTCACTCAACTCTTCCCACACCCAAGTTTTCACTTCTGCAACTACCAACGCCTTTGCTCTGCCCGTCTGTAATAACACTCGGACCAGGTCTCCATGTATGTGTGACACTTACAACACGTCCTAAAATTAAAGTCATAGCTGGTAAAATAGATTGTCGCTTTCTCCCTGTGAAAATCTCATTTGTTTGCGTGCAAAAAAACCCCACGTTTAAGCAATTCTTTTAAATATTCAGATTAGTGCAGTCAACATTAAACACAATTCCCAAGCTTTAGTCACACCATACAGTAAAATTGTGAGATCAGCAGATTCTTATTTCACATTTACCACAAGTTACACATCATTATATGGTTTTAAACCCAAGCAATTTCATTGTACACTTGTTCCTCACTAAGCTTTTGCTTTAGGTGTTTGTAGGCTACAGATTTCCACATTTATTTCAAGTTTTTACTGTTCACCTCCTCCCAAGATACACAAACCAAACAAAGGACTTCAAAGTCTAAACATTGCCTTCCTCGGAACTAAAAAAAACTGTCTGGGTGCAATGATTGAGAACACTGTAGAATCCAATAGCAGAATCAGACAGTTTAATCAGAGTCAAAACAGGCAGGGTCAAGACCAGAACAGGTAGGATTTCCAAAAGCCAGGGGAGCATAGAAAACATAGTCGTAGTGATAGGTAGTAGACTAACTCTAAGGCAGCAAACACAAGCAAACACAGAACCAGGGCTATGTACTGGCAGACTACAAGCGACACAAAAACACTTAGTAATAGTCCTAGAAACACATTACCTTGCAAAGAAGCAACAAAATTGCAGGGCTTATGTCAAGGATCAACAAGGCACGGCTGGAAGCTACTTAGTGATAATCAACGAGGCAGAGCTGGTCAGTATTCCAGGGGTGTTGAACGGGTGTAAGTTGGGTTGTGGCAGGTCAGATGTAGGCTGGCTTGGTGTGGGCGTGACACCAGGTTTCTGATAACTGTCATTTTTTTCGCATTGCTGTTACAGTACGTGTGAAAGGAAGCAAACGTCCTTGGCTGGTACTATTTTCTACCCAGCAAGAGGAGCTCTTAGGTCCTTCATTATAATGCCCGAAGTGGCCAGTCCTTATTACTACATTAAACGTGATAAGTACAATATTTGACATATTTACCATCAACAGTCACAATATTCGATGCACATAAGAAGTAGCTATACGGCTGTGTGTCCGACGAATATATATATATATATTCCAGTTATGTTTACACACTTTTCATAAATTGTTTTTTAATTTGATGTGCGTTAATCACGGTAATATATAATTTTTTATAACGGTATACAACACCGCCACCTCGTGGCCAGCAGCGGAAGGACAGCTATAATTACAGGCATTAATAACGTTTCACGACCCCGATGACACCGTGCTGGTGCAAGAACCTTTACTATTAAGTGTCCCGTCCGCGGTGTCCCCTGTCTTGTGCCCCATTGCTCCCCTCGGTTCTGACCTGGATGGGTAATGGATGAACGGACAAGACGATGGACGGGATGACAGAAAGCATGCGTTTTACTTAATGATCATAAGAGTGCATTATCATTTGTTTTGTATTAATGTATTAATTTTCAGAATGCATTCTCGATGAGCCCGTCGTCAGTGGCATCCATGCTGTGCGCTGGCGGCTTGCATCTACACGGTCCGCGCAGTGACAAGTCAAGGACCGATTTCAAAGTGAACTTCTCGATATGACACAGCACACCCAGATTCTGGGAAATGACGGCAACACTAACTCAAAAGCTGCCCCTTCTGCTTACAAAACTATTGCGCATTTTCAAGCATGTAGCGTTCAGTCTGTTTCACAACCACTGACTGCACCAGGGTGACTTATGCAATGCATTTTCATATATACACGTTTTAGCTAAACAGTCTATTTGCGCAATTTCTAGTGCAACGCTGGCCAAACAATTAAATGCACGAATTGTGACATTTCATTGCGAGTGTACGTGTATGAGGCAGCCTCAGTGCAATAACACTGTAGCGGAATCTGAACAAATCATGATTTAATTTAATTCCTCAATAAGCCGGGCCTATTCCTCTGAAGCCGGTGAGCTTCCAGATGCTCAGCCTGATTTGATCATGCAGGCCACACCGGAGGAAGCCCAGCCGTTTCCTCCACGTCTTCGTCCTTCTTACACGCCCCAAGCACCAGAGGGCGACTCTGTTTAAAAAAAACCCCGCGAAATCATGCTGTCCATGGAGCCGCTGTACAAGAACTTAGTGGAAAAGGAGAGGAAGTTACTCTAAATAAAGTGGCTTTCCTCTAAATTTGCCAGCGTTGGAAAAAGACAGATTAAACATGGTGGGGTATCTAATAAGGAAGTTAGACCAGATTGAGGATCGTTGTAGTGATTCAGAACACAGTGGGATCCAATCGCAGAGTTAGACAGTTTAATCAGAGTCAAGGCCAGAACAGGCAGAATTTCCAAAAGCCAGTGGTTCTTCCAAAGCGTAGTCAAAACAGGCAAGGTCAAAACCAGAACCAGTAGGATTTCCAAAAGCCAGAGGAGCATAGAAAACTTAGTCATCGTCACAGGCAGAAGACCAAGTCCAAGGCACCAGCAAGGAAAGCAACAATCCGGGCCAAACACAGGCAAACTACTACCGATTCAGTAATGGTATAGGAAACACAATACCTCATAAGGGGGCAACTAACCAGCAGGGCTTATATAAGGGATTAACAAGGCACGGCTGGTTAGTATTCAGGGGATGATGAACAGGAGTAAGTTGGGCGTGGCAGGTCCAGTGTAGGCTGGCTTGGTGTGGGCGTGACAATGGTACTGTGGATAGTGAAAATCACCCGTGTTACCAATGTGGGGGGGGGCCCTTCATTCTACATGGCAGTACTGATTGAAAAATGAAAAATGCCATTCCTGTTCTAAAGTGGGGCATACAGCCCGTTCATATAGAAATCGGAAATGTAATGACAAGCTCAATATGTTGAACCTGAGGGGCCACCCAAGAAGAATAAAGAGGAGCTGGACATTAATGGAGCACATATACTCTGTATACCACCGTATATACCATAAAGATATATATATATGTATGTCTGTGGTGCGTCCAGAGAAAAAGGTGGCATTACCATACGTTAGTGTTGATGAAAAAGATGTGAATATGCCAGAGGACACTGGAGCAGCTGTATGGCGGACATCGGAAATCCTGCCTCAGAATAACCTTTTCTCAGAGAGCATGGGAGTTATCAAGGATTCCAAGGCGGTCACTAGAGTGCACCCTGATGTACAGCCTGTTTTTCATAAAGCAAGCCCAGTGCCTTCTTCATTAAGAAAGCTGCAAAAAGGCAATTGAGGTTAGAGAAGACTAGAATCATCTGCAAAGTGGAAGGAAGCAACCAGGCTGCTGTCATTGCGATTCTGCTGAAGTCAGACAAATCCATTTGTATTTATGGTACCGACTGCAAGGTTACTATAAACTGTAACCTAGAAACAGAGACTTACCCCCTCCCTAATATAGAGGACCTGTTTCCCCCCTTGCTGATGGAAAATGGTTTCGTACATTTGACCTCTCACATGCCTATCAACACCCTTCTTTGGATGAAGATTCAGAAAAGTATTCAATGATAAATACTCATAAAGGTATTTATAGTTATCGTACCGTTGTCAGAGCTATGGGGTAGCAAGAGCTCCATCCATTTTCCCAGCAGTGATGGATCAGATCCTGCAAGGCTGACGACATAGAACGTGTTTTCTTGACGATGTCCTGCTTACAGCCAGCACTAAGGAAGAGCACTTGAGAAGATTAGATGCAGTGTTGAGTCAGCTACAGCGATATGGCTTAAGGGTGAAGCTGGGCAACTGCAGATTTATACAAGGTGCTGTTGAATACTTAGGACATAAGATTGACCAAGATGGTCTTCACCCAGCTTGAGAGAAGGTCGAGGCCACTGTGAAGGCTCTGAATCCAACCAGTTTTTGCTGAGCCTAGGCCATTTTTGGACTTCCTGAATTACTATGAGCGGTGACTGAAGAAAAGTAGCATAACCGCTGCGTGCACTATTGAAAAAAGAGGACAAATGAAAGTGGACACTTGCCTGTAATGCTGCTTTCAACAGAGCAAAGGAGCTGTTGTTGTTGGAAAGCCGAGTCTTGGTCCACTATGACACTCGGAAGCTGTGGAGGTGAGCTTACAATGGCTCGCCTTACCCCATGTCATGGAAAATGGAGAGCACCCAATAGCATTTCCCTCTCACAGTCTAACCGAGGCATAAAAAAGTTTGCCCAGATTGAAAAAGAAGCGTTTGTGATAAAACATGGGGTAAAAAAGTTTCAGAAATATCCTTGCAGTCGAAAATTTACTCAGGCTAAGGTTAGTGAAAATAGACAAGACAACCTGAAAAGGTATTATGACCTTGAGAGCTTTACTTTGAGGGAATTCCAAGAAAATGAGAATGCGAGGGCTCAGAACTTTGGCGGAGGGAAAGACAAATGGACTTAAGCAGCAGTAGTGAAGCATTTGGGATCTGTAAGCTACCTGTTATCTGATGGGCAGAGTGGGTGCTCAGTACATGTTGACCATCTGCTTCCTATACAAAGTAACTTAAGGAAGCGTGTAACACGGTTCCCTGTGGAGGATCGAGAGCGTTCACTGACGATCTCAGAACACCCCCAAGAGGAAGCATGGGTCCACAGGTCAGGAGAAGGCTCTAGGCGGCTCAAGTACTGAGTCACCCTACAGAGACTTCGTGAACTCAGGATCAGCCAACTCTAGGTGTGAAAACCATGACCACGTCACCATGCACACCTATAGCGGTTTGACGATACCCAGAGAGGATTCATGGAGCTCCCCAGAGGCTTGTTTTGTGTTGTAAAGGTCAGAGTTAGAGTAACATAAGTGGCCAGACAGTAATTTTGTTTTTGGGAAGGATTTAGACTGACTAATTGTTAAATGCTGGGTGGTTCTGGGTCACGTGTCCACAAGAAGCCCAGCATGGGAGTTTTTAGTCCAGCATGCTGCTAGTACATATTCTGGTTGTCATCTGTTAATGGAGTTGTTTAAGGTACATTGCAGACTCCTACGTCATATCCTAAGTCGCTCCCTTTAAAAACATCGCAGGTGAATATGTTTTTGATATTGCTCAGAACACGTACCAGGAAGGCGTGTATGCAGGCCATGTCCATATGTATTTTGCAGTTATGAAAATACATTTCCAGAGTGAACATGACCTATGTGACTAAGGGAGTAAACAAAAAAATCACAAACAGATGCCGTCAATTTTCACTAATATGGCCTCTGTTCCAGCATTTAAGAAAGAAATCTAATTTCTGTGTCCTCTTTGTCTGGTCTTCCACCCGCTGAAGGCTAGACACAAATCTCCTACCGTTAATTATGTCTGCCCTGCCAACGTCCAGAAATGAATGCAGGGTTAACTTATACGTATTCCAGCCATGAGATATTTTATCTTGAGCAAGCTTGTGGCTGTGTCAGTCCTGTGATCTTCTGAGAAAGCAACCAGTACTAGTTTTTATGAAGAGGAATATTTGACACAGTGGCAGGAATAGAAAGATATAGTAAAATTATTGTTTAGATTCCTCTTTTCTACACTGGACGACAGGAAAGCAAGGGTCAATAGCCAGTTGGCCACTGAATATTAAGGAAGAATGGAAAGTGAGGTGAAAGGTTAAACCAACACACAAAGTGGGAGTCGATATAAACATGGAATTTTTTCACATCGTTGGTTAAATGTAACTTCCTCTGGTATAGCGAAACTGAAAAATGACTTCTGTGTATCGTGTTAAATGATGATTTCAAATACTGGGATTCTCTGGTGGTAATATTAAGTCTCAACAAAAAAGGTGCTTAAATTTTAAAGCCTTATGAGTTTCTGAAACATATTCCTTGCTGTCCAAACAGCAGAAAATTTCCGAAAGCAAACCATCAGCTGAAGGCAGAACAGCGTGACCTTTCCCTGGAGTTCAGATGGGCGATAACGATAATTCGTGACGGCAAACTCAATATTGTTACATAACGGAGTCAGCCTGAGATGGCAGTGTTGCTTCAGGGAATGCGTGTTCTTTAAATCAGCAGCTCCAAATAATACTGAAAATAGAGACAGAAATCACATTTCGGATGGTTAAACTAAGATTAAATTTGCATGCATGGTCAGATTGTATAACAAATAAAAATGAAAACTATTTTTAAGGTGGGAATTCAGATGAAAGCAATGGTTAATCAATGGAAACATCAAAGCAGCCAAAGAAGCGAACTTTACAAATAAGTGTATAGAAATATGATATTTTAACAGGAATCCCGAAAGTTCTTAATTATCCAGTCAAATGGGAAGTGTTGCATTGTACGAGGACAGACCTTACGATCCCAGTCTAGGCTTGAGGTGTAATGGAACAGAACGGTGTGGGTATGTAAAAATGGAACTATCTTCACGGTTAATATGGACAATACATACAATGCTAATGAACACAGTTGTGTGTGTGTCACTCGCGAGAACAGGAGGGGGAGATTTCACTGTAAGCCCCAAGCCTTCTCCACTCAGCTCATTAGTATGGCCTCCGTATTGGTGAAGGAGCAGTGCACAGTGGTGCTGGAGTTTCCTGGAGTGGGAAGTCTGTGGAAATGTGTAGGCTGTGAGGTGCTCTGGACTGTCATAAAGTCACTTCTATATATAACCTATAGTCTTGTTTCCAGGATGGCAATTAGCTGCTGATTTCTATTCCCTCTTTACCTGGGGAAGTATGTTTGTTGGTCTTTCTGTGTTTCTTTCTGTTTCTTCAGTTCTCATTGATTAGGAAGCTACCAGCGAACCTGGCACAGCTTATGCAGGGCTGTCATGTGACCCCAGCTCCTGCCATTTGAGGTATTTGAGGCAGTGTTTTAAGGTGGCGATAGGTTATCCTGCATCTAAAGGTGCGAGGTAGTGTTTTAAGGTGGCGATAGGTTATCCTGCATCTACAGGTGCGAGGTAGTGTTTTAAGGTGGCGATGGGTTATTCCGCACCTAAAGGTGCGAGGTAGTGTTTTAAGGTGGCGATAGGTTATC
>JAACJT020000033.1:11906879-11930565 GCA_009936485.2 Gymnarchus niloticus
GGTGCGAGGTAGTGTTCTAAGGTGGCGATGGGTTATTCCGCACCTAAAGGTGCGAGGTAGTGTTTTAAGGTGGCGATGGGTTATTCTGCATTTGTAGCGATAAAGCAGACTGTTATTTATCGGTCAATGAAAATCAGACAATAAAAAAGGGTTTTATTTACTTGTAATCTAACACTTAATACTGAAGCTGTTTATAAATGATAATTGGTTAATATTTGAAATCAATAGTTTTGCTCTTAACTGATCTGCAAAAAGACTTGAAATGTGGAACTGATCCTTTGAATTGTACAACTACGTCAAGCTGCCCAGTTGCCGGAGCGTTCCAGTCTGATTTGTGCCGGTAATACCAGACTGCTAGAATAAACGGGAAGGACAAATGGGAGTCCTTGGATGTGTGGTCACATGACACTCGAACCCGGGATCCCACTTGCTCTCGATAACTCGGTTCTGTTCTGTGGCCTCACTGCTTCTGGGGCATTTCTGACCGCAGTTAGCTCTTCATCACCTCATCAGGGCAAACAAAGTTCTCTTTGGATTGAATTTACATCCTGTTCGGCTTCAAAACTGTTCAATCAAACTTCTCTTCCTGGACTCCTTTAGACATACAATCTAATGGTTTGACAAAATACAATTGCTTGAATGTGTTTCCGTTAGTTCTCTCATATATAACCTACTGTACACATGCTAGCATACGTGGGCATACCATTCATCAGGTATCCGGCAAAAGCCTTTTGTCCTAAAGCTCAAAAAATTGTGACGGCCCGTCAGTGCGCCCAGCAGCTCCTTAGACGTTTGCTCTTTCTAAAATAGACATGAAGCAGCTCCAGGTCCACTCCCAACATCTAGATCCTTCGTTCAGCTGTCGTCCTGCTTGAAAACGCCGGGCTCTGCTCGTACACGTTAAAGTGGCCGGCTGTTGTTCACTTTAAGGCCAATCTCCAGGATGACAAAGATAGGAAACGTCTTGCGTGGGAGAGTACAGACACAACACCTGAGTGTACTACAAAGGCACAGACATAAAGTAGGTCAGTTGCCAGTTGTGTCTTGAATGCATAAATAAGCAGTCATCTCTGAAGAGCAGGCTTTGAAATCACACCTGGACCTCATCTCATTTGTTTAGTTTATAGACCTTGGATACAAATTGTTTTTCTAAAGCCTCCCCCATGTCTATTATTGGCCCCATGCAGTGACATTCAAAGCACTGCGAACATTTCATGCATTATAAAATGATATTAATTGTGCAGGGTAGGTGAAACAACTTCAGGAAGTTCTTGTACGTATGAAATCTCCTTCAGCCCAGGAAACAGAAGCCTGTGTCCGTTATGAAAAAACTACATCATCTGCAATCATTATAGCGTCGTCTAAGTCAAGCTCATGTTGGGTCACGGAGGGTTCGTGACGATCTGAGATTAAAGTTTTAATCTTGAAGATGTTCTTGTACATATGGGGCTACTTATCAAATTTCAATGCATTTAATTCACTGTTATAAAAATCCTGGTTATTAACTGCACCCTATGGAAAAATACCCTACTAACAAGAAACATTTTCCGATCGCCATCATTTCTCATTCTTGTCTAAACAAAGCAAGGCCTACACCGCATACAAGTACAAGAGACGATTCCTGAGCGATCACGGAGGTCAATACCGAACATGGCCTAGAGGAGCCACAGGTGAACCCCTATAGACCGATTCCTGTGGGATTAAGCATTGCTGCGACAACAGGAGCGAGTCGCCATGTCGTTAAAGCAGACATCAACACACCTCACTTTAACCCTGTGTATGCCATACTACGTGTACTTATAACCACGATAATTGCTGATGTTTTGTAAGTGTACATACATAACGTTTTTCAGCTGTGGAAATGAAATGGTAATAACATACGATGTGATACTCTTCATAAATCATCTCATATTGATGCTTCATATGTAGAGACAGTTTTTTGGTATCAGGGAAGCCCAGTAAGTGCTGTGAAACGTACCGTGTTCCACGTTGCTGTGAAACGTACCGTGTTCCACGCCTGCTGTGAAACGTACCGTGTTCCACGCCTGCTGTGAAACGTACCGTGTTACCACACTCACTGCTGCAGGAAACAGTTCTCAGCTTTGTTCTTTTCTGCTCCTCGTCAGTTCCCTCAGCTTTTGCAGTTATTTTCACCTCTTCTCTAATTGTGTTTTTGCTGCCTTCAAATGTTGCGAGAGAAGCATTACACTAAAAACACTTAAAACACGGTGGTTTCAAACCAATGTAAAATGAGCAGGCTGTCAACAACAGTATGGGCAAATAAATCAAAGACATTGCCTTGAAATGCATCCTTGAATCACCATGCCAAACGGAACGCTTGTTTGAATGGACCTGTCTGCACTCCGGAGTATTAAATAGCACCCCAAATAGCTAATAAGAGACTCTTTTGAAGTGAAACTGCAGTGTCCTTAATATTCTGCTGCCATGGTTACCGGAATCCTAATAGATGGTAATGTGTAGTCTATTTTTGGCTGATTGCATTTTCTAAGTTATTTTCAGGGTTTTCTGATTATATACTGTATATTAATTGTTTTTTGAATGAGTAGGTGAAATTTTGGTATTGGTGCTAAGGATAGGGAACTGACGTTCATGTCATCTGGTAATATTCTCTGTTATTGCTGGTCAACACAAAACCTGTAGCTGTGTGGGATTGGGATCCATCCTCAGGAGGTTGTTGGTTTATATCCCACGACCAGCAGAGAATTCCATCCATTTTCCAAACTACATCAACACAGGGAGAACATGCAAACTCCACGCACACAGATCCGGGATTCGAACCTTCAACCCTAGTGCTGCCGATCAGGTTATGCGTTAGGTGGTCAAAGAGCTGGCCTTGTATCTTGAAGACGGCGGATTCGAATCCCAGAAGTAATTATTGCTGTAGTCCGTCCATCTCCTCCATATGCAAACTGCTTCCCCAGTCTAGGGCTGTTGTGAGCCTAGAGCACAAGGCGCGGGACACATTGGGTAAGATGCTAGCTCATCTCCGGGCACACACATGCACTCACAGTCACATATCAAGGACAATACAGAAACACCAATTCACTTAAACCCGTATTTCTGAACTGCAGGAGGAAACCAGAATGTTCCTGCTGCAATATTCTTCAGAAAATTACTCAACCTGAGAGAGAGAGAAAAAAAAGCAGAACAGTAAATGCGTAAGATGAGAAGCTACTTTGATTAAGTGTCAGCTACAGAGCTAATTGTACACACAAATGATATTTCTGGTTAAGCCTCAGCCCTAACGAAGGAAGGAACCAACAAAGCGTGACTGGCCCGCCGAGGCCCGCTGTTTCCCCATTTTGTCGGCAGCTGCAAATTAAGCACTGCTGCGGAAATCGGCGCCAATGGAGAGGCCGCGGGGAGCAAAAGTGGAGAACATGAGAGGAAAATTGTGGGAAATGATTCCTGTTGTCTTTGATAACTCATACTGGATGAAGCCGCACTTTGATCTTGGTATCTATACACGATTGTCTTTGTGCTAAAAATGCGTTTCTTGTTTGAAGTCAAAGACTAAAATCGATGCTATCAGACTATAGATTAAAGTTCAAATTTTGCTTCTAACACAAATTGTTTTTCATGTGCCTCCGATATAAAATATGTACCCTGATGATGTACTCTAATGAATAGGCAAATAACGATGCAAACATTATTTTCCGTTATTTTGGAGATTGGAATATTTTATTCTTTGCTGTTCTAGTGCTCGGTTTGAAAGCCTGCGTTTCTCTCTATATGACTGTATGAAATATTAATAAACCCGTGAACGTTCAGCGGATGCTTTGTGTATAATTAATTGGCTTCAGTCTTCAGATTCTGGACTGGGGAAAACCCAAAAGCTTCACACCAGGTTTCGCTAACGTTTTCAGTAGCGAGGCACCAAAATGTATCCCTCTTCTACTGACGTATCCTGGGTTGGCGTGTGGGTCAGGAGCCGATCTCAGGGAGCACAGGTGAAGATTCCCGATGGGATGCTAGTCCAACGCCGGGCACACAGTCGCACACACACATGCCATCATACACTGAGGGCAATTTCGAGGTGCCAGTTAGCCTCACTGCATTGAGGAGACCTGCAAAGATTCAAAGTTTACATACACAGAGTGGAGGTGGGAGTCAAACCCACCCAGTGAGTCAAACCCGCCCAGCACTACCCAGTGAGTCACCCGATCCCAGAATTAACCTTTGTGGAGTGAGAACGTCAGCAGTACACAGGTTTCTTAAAATACAAGCTTTCAACATTAGCAGGGTGTGTCATACTGCAGCACAACACTCTAGGGTGTAGTGGTACCAGCTCAGACTTTTTAGATACGGAGACCCGAGTTGTCATTTTGACGAGGCCTGAGCAGAGAACCCGACTGAGTCTCATGATGAAGACCCGAGCCTTCTCTTCACTGAGGGCTCAGCAGGGAACCTGACTGAGCCTCGTGATGAAGACCCGAGCCTTCTCTTCACTGAGGGCTCAGCAGAGAACCTGACTGAGCTTGCTGTGGAAATATATGGATTTGTGATAAAGCGCTGCACCTTTCTGGAGACTAGAAAGTGACCTTGTCACCTCAAAGGGGTTGTGAACAGACAGTGAAGGAGTCGTACAATCAGTATTTCTGTTGATTTTTTTTTGGTGAAATGAACCTTCATTCGACAGTCCTTGCTAGTCAAAATCAGACTCTTTTGTTTCAGTGCATGAAGTTATTATTTGGCTGTGGATTATTTTTCATAATTATTACGTTGTAAACCACAGATTTTCTAAATTTCTGTGCTCACCAGTTAAGACAAAACGTGGAATATGATTTCAGTTTGTTTTATATGATTTAGTCACTTCAGTAAGACAATTAAGTTGAAAGATCTATAATTTACTGCATGTCTATTAGTGTCTTGTTTTCCCATCTAGTACGACAGGAGTTTGTTTTTCCCAGTATTGCATCATTCCATTTTTGTGCTCTTAAACATAAATTAAAAATGAATTCCACTAGCATTAAAGCACCATAGAGGTTAAAAACCAGATTGCAATTGTCACATATCTGCGTTAATCTGAGTGTGTGCCTTTAGTTAATTTTATTATACAAACATCAAACCCCCAGAGGTGTCAGACATATCGCGCGTGAACAGCCTGTCTCATTCGGCTCGTGATGAAAGGATGTTTGTCCAACTCTCCACATCCAAAAGTAGGAAATCAGTAAAAAAAAAAAAATGACTGCAGTGAGAGAGGCTTGCAGAAATATGTTACACCCACAGCTGGTTTGACTCAGTTCTCTCTGAGAAGAGGAGGTCAGTATATGTGATAGCATATGACTTTTAATCTATTTTTTATTTTTGCAACCATGGAAACCACACATCTATCCATTTTTCATAAATGTGTGTCCAGTGCGGGGTCATGCCAAGCCCGGAGTCGATCCCAGGATGTACAGGGCATGAGGCAGGGGGCACCCTGTGTGGGATCTCAGTCCCTGGACACCAGAATTTAAAAACATGACAGAGTGTAATGTTCGTTACAGACCCAACTGGACATTTCAATAACAAAAGCTGGTGGTCTGAGCTACACATTTCATACATTCCCATCCATCCCTCCATCTTCTTAACCATGTAATCCTGTTCAGGGTGGCAGGGTCCCAGGCAGCCACAGGGCACACGGTGGGGGGGGGTACTCTGAATGGGGTTCATACTTTCCCATGTGTTAAATGAAGACAATTCCCCCCGTTTTAGGTGTCTATATGCTGATACGACCAAACATTCATGTGTTAAAACAATACTGTTATTCCCTATAGTGGTTGGTTTTCAGTGGACTATGTATCAACATAACAGCCAACTTGATCAACATTTTGTTTGTGCATCCATCCATCTCCTAACAGAAGCCTGAGGTACACCCTAGATGGAAAACCAGTTTCACCTTATATGCTAGCTTTAACTGAAAAATATTTGACACTATTACCTCACACTTCCATTGCTGTGGTTTGATTCTCTCCTTCGATCTGTGTGCGGAGCTTGCATCCCATTCAGGATGTTTCCTGTATTAGGCTCCAGGCCAGCTGTATCAGCAATTCCTGGAAATTGGAGGGATGGATGGATCAAAAGATAATGATAGGGAGGAAGAGCAAGTCCAGAAGAACAAGTTATTGTTTTCATTAGCTTCTCTTGAACCCTAGGTTGCACAGATTGATGATGTAATATAAATGAGACCCTGGAGTGAGAGCCTGAGTTTCTGTACTTTAAACACGTTTTGATTTGCTATAGTGTGAAGTAAAATGTTCACCTGGAAGCGGGCGATATCACGGCCGTTGTGTGCACGCTATTTAAGCTGTGGTGCTTTGTAAGATACATCATAAACGAACACAGACCATACACGTGTGTTACATTTCAAATATTAGCCGAGGAGTAAGTTTGTTAATCCACAGCTGTTTTACAACGAGCTGAGTTTGGTAAATACGCCAAAGATTTTGCGTAATGCACCTTAGATATGCGTAATTTTCGTTCATGATCGCCAATTTCACCAAGAGTTAATGCGTTTAAAGTGTCAAGGAGAAAGAAACAGAAGGCAGAAGCGTGTGAGTAGCGTAACACATGCAGAATTCTTGAAGGACACCGCAGATGCATGAGTCTTGACGAGGACTTGGTGGCGCAGACTCCGATGCGTACAATGCCGCCCACACCACCGCCAGCTTCAGCCCCTTCTCCCAAGCCCCCCTCCGCCCTGGTATATGAAAGCAGACAGGAGTCGCCCGCCGTGCTGAGCTGAGCTGAGCTGGGCTGAACTGAGTCGGGCTGAACTGAGTCGGGCTGAACTGAGCCGGGCTGAGCTGAGCAGCTGGCGCGCATGGAATTGACTTCCAATTCCGATTAAAACATCATATTTCGCCCCAGACCGAGCAGCTGGTAATTGAACATACTGTCCTGCAGAATGAAAGTTGCTTTGTTCGTAGCTCTGGCGTTCAGCTTCGTCGGAGGTAGGTGATCCTGCTTAAAAGGTTTGGTTTATTCCAGGCTGGTGCGTATTTTCGGCTCATGGATGCATTTCAGCACCATGGCGAGCTCTGCCTGGTCGACAAAGCGCTCGTTTCAGATTTGCCTCTTGATTTTTCACGTCCAGTTTGGCTTTTCGCGGCTTGTCTTGGAGTTTGGAGTAGGTAATTTGGCAGTGCTGCAGGTCTTCAAGGAGCCTGCAACTGGTCCGCCAGACTTCAGATCTTATTTGTCTTGTTATTCGGAGTGGTATTTCCTGTTAGAAATGTGTCTGTCACACAGATGGATGCTGCTGCCTTTTGAATGTGTCCTGTCAAAAATGTGCAATTTGCAGGTAAACTCTGCCTTCCTGTTGGACAAGAGAAGTCGGGACAGGATTTGGTAGGTAATGCGACTCCACTGTCCGGATGGTGAGAGACTTTCTCCAGGATGAAAGACATAATTGTGCGGCGCTGCTTGGTTTCAGGCGACGCGCTGTGTGGCCGAAATCCTCTCCAAGGCTCTTTCCAAGGCAGACGCGCCGCCTGTGCATGAAGAATGCAGGGATTTCTTGAGAGCAGGTGTGCTGACTGACTGTGTCTGCGTTTTATCTTCTCTTGTCTGTGAATTAATAAGCATTAATACGCATAGCAGTTTTAAAACTCAGTTGTACCATTTTGAAAGTGACTGTAATATTGCATGGCACACAATAACCCATGCAGGTGTCACTCACACTGTGTTTTATTCATAATCCACACAAAGGCGCGCACCTCGGACGCTCACCTTCCCGTCTGAAGCCTCATGTGAAATCATCTGAGTGTTCAGTTTCTGCACCTTGAACGCACTCATTGCTGCGCCTTTCTCATTTTAATTGCGGATGATAATCTTAAATCGCTGCTCACAGGACTGCTGCAGTCTGCTGAGATCACACCAGTGTTGCAGTGCCATGTTTCAGCACTGCTGCTCAGGGCATTTATATAAGTTATAACGTCTAAGGACTGAAAGTCTGCAGTTTTGACCAGAATACCGATAAATAAATATATATATATATATATGGCGCGATCTCCAGCCGGCTCAGTGTTGAACGGTCGTTTCCATTGTTTTGGATTTTTTATTTATTCATTTTTCAACAACCAGCGTACAACAGAATGTATACCGCAACATGAATGTCTATTCTGAACATTTATGGTCAATGACCGGTCATACTGAGCAGCATTACAACAACTTCACGTTCGCAATTGCAGGGTTCACGGTCATCACATTAGTTTTACCGTCGATTGGCTCAGTCTTATCAGTACTTCAGGAGTGGCCGCATACTGTGAAAATTGACACAAAAATCCATATGTCTGCTACGGACCTTTGCCATAAATATTTCAGTAAGCGTAGTCACAGATGTAGATAACAGGGTTCTGGGTTAACCCACTTCTACGGCAGATACTGAAACAGGAAGCATTTCGTAAAATAACTACTGTACACAGCGTTAGGTGTGTTAATTGCACACCCGTTCCTTTATATTTTACCTAAAAATAAGCCTATGAAGATTTTAAAACGAAGTATCCTGTCAAACCGGGAAGTGAAATTGACTTGGAAATTCTTAAGTGTTAAATATATTGTATAAACATCTTCTCATGGGTTTAAATTCGGTGTGTGATAGATCGGCATCCTGTCCAGGGTGCCTCCTACCTCATGGGCTGAGGTTCCCGAGATGCAGGTTTATCAAGAACCCACACTGGATAACTGGTTATGAATTACTGAGAGATACCAAATCAGTCTTTACAGTTGGTTTTCTAATATCATTAGCAACAAGTTGAAGTGTTCAGGTCACTGCAGTTACATACAATTGCCATGTTTTTCAAATTAAAAATTCAAAATATCTTCAAGCTTTAAAATGCAGCGTTCAGCACCATGTAATGCTGCAAATTTGTGTCTCGATGTTTATCTGCAGGGTTGAAATATGAAATGGAAAAGAAAAGCGTGGAAGCTGTTGCATTCGAGGGAACTCAAAGCCAAGAGCAGGATGAAGCGAAAAGACAAGGAGAGCTAACAAGCGGCAGAGAAGGGGAGCCAGTTAGGGACACCAAGGGGACCAAGGACATGGAGAACTTCTTAAAGGCGATTGAGGAGAATGAGCACCACCTCCAAAACGAGGGGAGTGAGAAAGCCATCACAAGCTCTGAGGATAAAAGTGTAGATCACCACACAAGTGATGAGGAAGATGGAGTATCTAAACGCAGCCACCACAGTGACAAAGTGTTCAGGGAGGGATCCAACCACCCAGACCCACAGAGCCCAGAGCTCTTTCAAGAGCAATGGGGTGACCAAAAAGAGAGATCTGATGAGTCAGAGGACAGTGATGAGAATACGAGGGGAATTTGGGGTCCCGCTCACGGCTACCACCACAAAAAGCACAGGCGAAGTGGAGACTCCTCTGAAGATGAAGTATCAGATGAATCAAAAGAAGGTGAAGATTCAGAAGAAGGCAAAACTGAAGACAGAGACAAACGTATATGGAAGCCAACTCATAGGTACCACCACAAAAAGCACAGGCGAAGTGGAGACTCTTCTGAAGGCGAAGCATCGGATGAATCAGAAGAAGGTGAAGATTCAGAAGAAGGCAAAACTGAAGACAGAGAGAAACGTATATGGAAGCCAACTCATAGGTACCACCACAAAAAGCACAGGCGAAGTGGAGACTCTTCTGAAGACGAAGCATCGGATGAATCAGAAGAAGGTGAAGATTCAGAAGAAGGCAAAACTGAAGACAGAGACAAACGTATATGGAAGCCAACTCATAGGTACCACCACAAAAAGCACAGGCAAAGTGGAGACTTGGAAGATGAACACCACGTAGATCCAGAGGAAGATGAAGAGAAGCAAATTTGGAACCCAGCTCATAAAGTTCAGGGCCTCAAGGACAAGCGTAAGAGAGGCTCATTCGATGAGGAAGAGCAAGATCTGCAAAAAAGGGGTTATCAATTTTCAGAAGATGAGAGGAGATTTTGGAAGCCTACACACATATACTATCAAAATAAGCACAAAAGAAATGGAGAATCTTCAGAGGAAGAAGTAAAAAGAAGCCTTTTTGATGAAGGTGAGGAGGATGAAGGCAAGGAAAAGATGGACCGTTTGAGCGACGTGCTCGAGGATGTCTATAAGCAGTCCAAAGTAGAGGATGAAGACGATCAGGAGAAAAGGCGCCATCTTTCAAAAAAGAGACTTTATACTTATGGGGAGGAGAAACAGCACTATGATGAAGATGAAGGACATGAGGGAGAGGAAAAGGAGGCACCCAGGTACCTAGTGCAGAAGGGGAATGAGGAAGAGCAGCAGAGTGCGGAGAAAGAGGGGAGATCACCCTGGGTGGAGAAGGAGTACCACCAACCTGCATGGTGGAAGCACAGCATTCCAGGAGGAGAGATGGGAAAGGACAGTGAGATGGACCAAGACTGGTGGGACAGGAGACAGGTCACCATGGAGACGTTCCCTCACCGCATCCAGGAGACGAGGCCACCTCTAAACAGAGAAATAGCTGAGCTTGCCAGACTTCTTAATTACAAGAAGGCAGAGATGCCTGGGGTGGTCCAGCCACAGAGAAGAAGCAGCCTACAGCAAAGGCCCCTCACCCCAGAGGAGGTAACACCACACCCCATTATAGCTACTGCTACAAGGCACACTTTCTTGAATGAGGACATCTGTGTCACTCGAGTAAAACGTTGGCTTTGCAGGGTAACAGAATGAAATGCTAGCTTTCTACAAGGAAAAACCTGAAGCCAATAAGAGATAACCATTCCTAATTCAGCTTCACGCTTGAAGCTGGAGTACCTGTAGTATATCCGATAGAGAAATAAATTAAGCATTCTTAAATGAACAGGCCTGTCATCCACAGTGAGACGGCTGGTCTGGAGCACGTCAGTCTGCAAAGTTAAAGGAAGCTCAGGCTTTGCAGGTGTTTTGAAGTACAGCACAGAATGAGGACAAACTCCGTAAAGATCAGGGTGTGACGTCAGGGCCATGCACTCACTAAGATGACCTGTTACAGACGGTCAAAGGAAGGAAAATGAGCCAGGGGCATGACACTGAGCCTTATTGAAATCGTAAAGCATTCCGGCTCGTTATTTCAGCCATCACTCTAATCGGTGTGAAATTCAGCTTGACCTGAAGAAGTGAAGAATCCTTATAATAAAATCAACAGTTTTCAGTTGGTTTTGTTCATGGGTTTTTGTCCTGCTATGGAGCTTAAGGCCTAAAGCTGACGTGCTCCTACATCTCCCATGATGCCCCAAAGCATTTCTCCCACTTCCCTACTGGTCACAGTCCCCACAGGATTCATTACATATCAAAACCTCTAAGGGGTGAGGGGTGGAACTTTAAGACATTAAAAAACTGCAGGACAACCATGGAAGATGCAGTGATCCGATGAGTATTAATTTTAGCTCATATCTCCAGCAGCATCTCAGTCCTCTGCTCAAGGTGGAAGGAGCAGCTTCCTTTTTCTGAGTTCTCATCAGAAAAAGCAGGATCTAAATCTGATGGGACCAAAGCGATTCTTTGTCGGCGACACAAGGAACCGAAGCACTAACGTTCTCTTTCTCTTATTCAAAGGAGAATGAGCTGGAGAACCTGGCAGCGATGGACATGGAGCTTCAGAAAATCGCGGAGGAGATTCACGAGAAGCAGCGAGAGTAACGCTAACGAGAATGGCAAGGTGGCAGCCTTAGCTCGTCCCTAAGCTGCATCTGTCAATTTGCGAAGCTCGTTTTAAATGCAGCACGTTTCACGTCTCAGTCAGGTGGTTTTGTGCACAATTTTAATGTTTAATTAAAAAAAAACAAAACAAAAAAACTGGCATGACAACTTAGTAACAAAGTCACTGTTCTGCTATTTCATGTATGTTTATGAAAGATTGTTCCTAATGTCATCTGTTTTCTTGCATTAAATAAAATTCATCGTTGCGGGACCCAAAGAACTCAGAGCTTGGGAGAAAATAAAAATCTAAAATTCCTGCCGCCTGAATCAGCCTGCTTGGCTCAGAAAGAGCGGTGGGGAAATTATTTTTATATGACAAACAAAATGATAGGAGCATCGTCTCAAACTGTGGCTTTTTTGGATAACACAAACGAGAGGAATAAAACAAAATAAATAAATAGTTAGACATGAAATGAAAGGTCAGTCATCAGAGCCGTGCAGTTTCCTCCTCTTCGCTGTCGGTTCCCCGGCCTTCTGGTGGTCCTCCGCTGCCGGCCGCTCGCATTCGATGGTGGTCCCGGTAAGGAGGTACCCACCGCCCCCACTCATCAGCAGCACTGGGTGGGTCCTGTTGGGCAGCACCTGTGACCCAGCCCAACGGCACGGTTAAACCTGTCTACCGAGGGCTGGCTAGCACAGCGTCTTTAAGACACAACCCTCGCCATGTGAGCTTTGATCTGGTTGTTCTGTGTTGTAGGGATGTTTTCTCGCACAAAGAGGTTCACTGAAGCTGAACATTTACCTTCAACAAAAAATGACGAGGTAACACCTTCGCTTCTTCATTCCAGCAACAACAGGAAAGATGTGTATGCCTCGTAAAAGATACAGTACTTCCCATTTTTAGGGATTCGAACCTATGACCTTCTGAACACACACACAGCTCCCTAAGTCAGTGAGCTACACATCACCCTTCTTAGGACTTAACACCAAGGCATGCGGCCAGAAGATCATGTGAAAAGCCTGTTTGTGTGTGTGTGGGTGTATTAGGCCATGCAGCACTGAATCACCTGGTAGTGTCTGAGCCACGTCTCTGACAGTCGCAGGTTTACTACCCCACCGCGCTCTCGCAACTTGCTGTAGCCCTCAATCAGAGGCTGAGGGTTAAATCAGAAGATGATCAATGAAAATGGTGGAAAACCGGCTCCGAAAAGGCCCAGCAACAGCATCCCCCAACGAGGTTACCTCTCTATACTGACAGTAGACGACAAAGGGCCTGGAAGGGGCTACCAGCTTCAGCAGGCTCAGCAGGACGGGGCAGGGCAGGAACCTGCTGGCGATCAGCAACCTGAGGGAGAACAGCAGGGAACAGGAACGTCGACCGACATCACGAGAAACACTCCAGAGAATAGTCCATTTTCCTCTCGACGTGCAAACACTGACCCGTCAGCATTCCTCCCCTCCAGCAGGGCGGCAGCAGCACTCAGTTTCTTCCTCTTCTCCTCCATTTTGACCTTCTTCTCCTGGGCCTGTGGCATTAAAACCCTCACATGTATATTGCATTCCCCCTGTCCACTTCAGAGTCCTATCTACCTTGAGAACGGGAGATGTACCACACAAATTTATTACTTTTAAAAGTTGTAAATATAATTTCTAAGGGATTTCATTTTTATTGATCTTAAATGTACTGTTCTAACATAACACAAACGTAACATAACTAACATAAATTTGATTTACACAGAACTGGCACAAAAATCAACCAGGGACCAGTAAGGGCCTGGTTACCACATTTACTCGAGCGACACTGAGATGATGTTACTCAGAGATCTACAGACACCCCTTACGACAGCGTTCTCCATGGCCTGAAATCACGCTTATCGCATCGCTGCGGCCAGTGAGCACCTACTTTATTCTCCTTGAGTCTCTCCCGATCAGGCTCCACGGCACCAGTCTCCATGTCCTCGGGTCTCCGTTCCTCTCGGGACCCTTGGGGCTCCTCCGATGACTCCTCAGACCTCTCTTCAGACTCCCCGGCTCCACCTCTACCCTCCTCGTCCAGCGAGAGTGCCCCGGCCAGCAGGGCCTTCACTTTACACAGGGGGAACTCATGCAGCGTCTGGTGGAAGTGGGGTGGGAACCCAAAGCTGTCGGTGGCGGCACGGGCCGGGCCGCCCGCGGAGTACATCTGGATCACGGAACCGTAGCCTGCCCGGGCCGAGAACATGGGTGAGATACACGCGCTACTGGTCTGGCTAGATGTTTTCAAAGAAAGAACAGGCTTGAGAACAGCCTTCACTGCACCTCCATCTTTAATGTCTCAGACTTAAATCTAACTGTGAGACGCATCGCTAATGAGTAAGATTTGGGAAACATCACATGTGCTCAGCTTGCGATATAAAGAAACCATCTTTCTCCCTTCAGAAGCTCCCTGTATTGCGTTCACTGACCACCATCATCATACAAAGGCCCAAGGTACCTCCCATCCTCTCCATAACGGCACCCAGCACTAGACCAGCACACGTCTCAAACACGATGACCTTGCTGCCAGCGTGAACATTGCCCAGCGTCAGCATCTGTCCCAGCGTGTCGTATCGTAGGTGGCTGGGTTTAGGAGAAGAAAAACGGTAAGTCAATGTTAAACCGGAGGTTTCTGACTGACGGCCAATTTCACCAGTAAAAAACTGACTAAACAACTGCCTCGGATTGAAGGACCGAGAGAGAAGAACCGAGTTATTGAGAACAAAGTAGCAGTAAACATCTCAAAAGGTCAAAATTAGCTTTGAATCTTTGAAAGAGGGTTTATATCAGCCATTCAAGCCCCAACACAACTGCCATGCACTGGTTTCTGATCAACCACTGAACCTGTCAGCACTTGAACTCCAGTAACGTTCTCAGAAGCCAAAATCAGTGCATGTTCAAAGACGCTTACATGGTGTAAACCCTGTACTATGAACCAGTTACACCGAAGGGGCAAATGCAACTCTCGAACGCGCTAGTGCTAAACGGCTACGTATTAAAGTTGTCGCTATTACAGGACCGCCATGGTAACTTCTGTGGCAGGCCAATCTGGCCTCAGGCCACCGCGAAATCCCCACGTACCAAATTTTCCCCGGTTCTCTGCCGTGGTACATCAGCGCCAGGATGCGGGCTGAAGGTTTGAGCACGGTTATGATGTTCTCGTACCTGCAGGAACACGAGACATGCTGAATGGCTAAGGAGAGCTCTGGTAAACAAGCTCTCGCCGTCTCAGTCGACGGTACAGAGGACCGCGGTATGACGAGGCACTCACTTCTTCTTCTTCTTCTTGATGTATTTCTCCTGAGCAAACTCGGTTTTGTCCCTGAACGTTGTACTGTTCTCGATAAGCTGTTGCACGATTTCCTAGAGGGAGCATGGAACTGGGTTAAAGAGACCATACTAGACATGACAGGACCTTTCAACACGCCAAAGGCCACTTATGAGGAGAAACGACCCCAAACATATATCACCTATATCAACCAGAGTATATCAACCAGGGATTTGGTGACCATTGCAGAATAGAACCTTCTGGAATGACGTGAACTGTCACAAAATGGTCTGCCAGCCAGAGGCCAACCCCATGGAGCACTAATGGGACATTCAGGGGTGGAGAACCAAGATCTCAAAATGGAGCCGCTTTGGACCAAGAGAAACCAGCAGACCTAGTTTGTGCATCTTCTAATGATGCTACCTGGATGGCTCCCAATGGAGCTATTTCAGGCACATCACACTGGGTGGAAGCCCCAGGGAAGACCAAGGATAGCCTTGAGGGATTACATCTCCCAGCTGGCCTGGGAAGGTCAGGGGATCCCCCAGAGTGAGCTGTAGAAAGAGAGGCCTGCTCAGCATGCTGCCAGCAAGACCCTCACCAGGAGAATCGGTGGGATGATGCTGCTGCTGCATGTATAATAAGCTTGCTCCTTGACTTAGTTATCTACACAGTGGATGGGATGTCAATCACAATCTTCGGTTTGTGTTAAAGTCATCAATGCCATAGCTGCTATTTCTTAAACACTCAGAACAGTTAGACAGCTTCCAGCGAGTTCTCAAAGCCAGCAGAGATTCCTTTCACTATGGAAGACAGGCCAACCGAGGTCTTGTCCACCTAGGACCACCCCACACGTCACACTCCGCCCCTGCCCTTCCTTCTACAGGTGAATGTCTCCACGCAACTGTTTTGGGTGGAGGCCTGCTGGGTCATGCAGGTGTCCCAGCAACAGAACAGCATTCACTCCAAGCTCCCAGCTGCAGGACGGGTACGCCGACAGACCCTGTGTGCACGTTAAGGACATTCTGGACTGTCCTGAGGACGTTCCCCCAAGGAGAACAGAGAAAACACTGGGGGGGAAGGATTACATCTTTCAGCTGGTCTGGGAACACCTGGAACTCTATCAGGAACTGCTACAAGAGATCTGAGATGAGGGACCCTCAGCAGGGGAATGGATGAGACCCAATGTCCCATCTTCAGAGGCGGAGCACTCGTTTACTGTGACCGACTCTCTGGGGGATGGAAAAAAAAAAAAAAAACACGATAACCTTCTGATTGGCGTAATAAGAAGGCTGTGTGTACCTGCCCCTTTAAACCTTGCTCCTTCAACGTCTCAATATCGTCTCTCGTCAGCTTCTGAGACTTCCCATCGTCAACAATGTTCCTATTATCCATCCCAGCTTCCTTGGTCTCTGCAAAGCAACAGGAACATTAAACGTTAATGGACATGGCTACTTCAATAGACACACAGGCTCAGTGGATAGCACTGCAGAGTCAAACCCCTTCTCTGCTGGTGATCAGCAGCTTGAGGGAGTGGTAACTGTACATTCTGTGGTGTGTAGGTTTCCTCCTGCAGTCCAAAAACATGCATTTACATGAAGAGATATCCCTGAATTGCTTGGATTATGTGATTGCATGAGTAGTGCACCACTATGGACTGGCATGCTATCCAGGATGCCCACTGCCTAGAGCCCCTAACTTGCAGCTACACACGTCAGCCTGTGCTGCTCCCAGTACTGCGTGGCTTTGGATCCGTCCGATTCCGCCTACGTAGAGTTTGCATGACCTCCCAGTTCTGTGTGGGTTTGGATCCGTCCGATTCCGCCTACGTAGAGTTTGCATGACCTCCCAGTTCTGTGTGGGTTTGGATCCCTCCGATTCCACCTACGTAGAGTTTGCATGACCTCCCAGTACAGTGTGGGTTCGCTGCTACCTGCAGGCATCTCCATCCGCTTGGTCTTCCGGTGCTGCAGCGTTCCGCCCGACGCCACATCGAACGTGCTTCCATACAGCTCCCCGACGACGTTGTCAAGGAAGAACCACTGCTTCTCGAAGATGATCTTCCTGAGTGCCACAGGAGACATACAAAGTCACCAGATCACGTCAATCACAGCAGAAAAGGGGGGGAGGGGGGGAGGGTCGAAGCAAGCAGAGGAAATCGAGATCTAGAATGTGTCCTTTCTTTTCAAACACTCCAACACCAAAAGACACTCAAAAGTGGCTTCCAGTGTATTTCTTCGTAAACATTCCAGTTAACAAGACAGCCAGGTACCCCAAGGGAAGAATGACTGATGGCAAGACTTACTGGGTACTGAACAAGACCCTCAAACCGAGAAGTTTAAAGAGTAACTTAGCAAATACATGACGACATCTTACCGATTCTTCTGTATCTGCACGGCTTTATAAACCTCCCCACGCTGCAGGACCACGAAGTCTCCATCTTTTATTACGTACGGATCCTCCGCGACCTGTTCATCATTCGCCATTGTACTACCCAAAGTTTATTACATATGCGTTTAAAAAACAAACAAAAAAAACCCTACTGAGTCAATCCGTACGAACGAATTTGCCAAAACTGTTAAATGCATTAAGTAGGAAACCAGGCGGCACCGTGTAAAGATGGACGTTGGCACGTGCGGCGCAGCGTTTCCGTATCGAAAAGGCGAGAGCAATCGAACCCAGAGTCGATCTTAGGCAAGGATAAACTACTGCAAAGGTATACGCAGAGGACATATCTACCTACATACATACAAGCATGATCTTTTTCGGAGGAGCACGCTGGTACAGCTTAAACTAATATATCTGAAATATACAAGGTGGTTTTGTTATATCTTTTAATCGGCTGGCCGCCCGTCCAGGGTGAGTGCGTACCCTGTGATAGGCTGGCCGCCCGTCCAGGGAGACTGCGTACCCAGTGATGGGCTGGCCGCCCGTCCAGGGAGACTGCGTACCCAGTGATGGGCTGGCCGCCCGTCCAGGGAGAGTGCGTACCCAGTGATGGGCTGGCCGCCCGTCCAGGGTGAGTGCGTACCCTGTGATGGGCTGGCCGCCCGTCCAGGGAGACTGCGTACCCAGTGATGGGCTGGCCGCCCGTCCAGGGAGACTGCGTACCCTGTGATGGGCTGGCCGCCCGTCCAGGGAGAGTGCGTACCCTGTGATGGGCTGGCCGCCCGTCCAGGGAGAGTGCGTACCCTGTGATGGGCTGGCTGCCTGTCCAGGATGTCCTTTGCATTGTGCCGTGTGTTAGGCACTGGAAGGATCTAAAACAATAGACCTCTATCTTTTTAAATAATTATTATACATTGAAATCTAGACAGCCACATTTTTGCTGTTAAAACTGAGACTGTAAAATGATTCAAATTAATAACACATACAGATTGTGCACTGAATCCCTTTATTGTATATCGCAATTAAACAAAAGCACAACGTTTAATTTCAAATGAGGCATGGGGCCCTTTTCTTAACGTATTATTTCAACATTTCCAAGAAACAAGGGTAGTTACATTCGTAAAATGGTAAAAAAAAAAATCTTAGGGATGGTTATCAATGAGTGGAATGACATTAAAGCTCAGATACCATACAATCGAGCTACTTTCTCACATCTGGATTCACAGATAAAATCCAATACTTGTTTTCCTTTTATTGATCTGTATGTAGCTGTTTGCCAAGTATGTTTCTAGGTGAACTGATCCAAGAGTAAAATGTAATTATCTGTTTCACTGTGATATTGAAGACTTGAAATATGTAATTCAAACACGCTCATTGATTCCATGAAGATCCCAACTCTCAGCCACTGGCAGTTTTTCATGGCTTAGCTGACAGCTATTTTGACCTATGCCAACAGGTACAAGAGCAAAGTCATTTGAATAGTCAAAGTGAAGACATCTTGTGGCTATGAAGTTATTCTTGCCCGCCGGTAAGTTTGTGGAAGAGTTCTTCATCTAAGGTCTCGTTCTGGTCCTTGGACCGGGTGGACAGGAAAATGTAGCCGCCAATAAACTCATGAACAACCTTACAGTCACAGGACTGACAGGAGAAGGCCACAGACACACTGCCATCAAAGTCGATGGTCACCTGTAACAAGGGTGCAGTCGGTTTCAGGAGAATTTTTAGAATTTACGACCTTTTAATAATGTTGGAAAACAGAAGAACAATCCATAGGTTGTCAAGGTTCTTACACTGAACCTATGACCTGATCCGATAACTTGCAAAACACTTGGTCAAAATATCTGTGACAAACGTTGTTTCAGGGTGAAATTAGTTAGTTAGTCTCTCTTCTTCTTATCAACTTACCTGGCGAATCTCCCAGTTCACGTTCCACTGCTTCATACTGGAAAACCTCCAGGTGGTCACAGGCTGACAGGTGGACATGTCGATCCGGATCATGCGGTTGTAAGAGATGCCCAAAATCTCATCCTTCTTGCTCCCTCGGAATCTACATTGAAACAGCAAGAGGAACGACGGAGGAATAAGTTATAAATGATCCTGTAGTTCTGCAGATGTTTGGTAGAGAATCTCAGTGCTGTTTGTTTAAGGCCATAAACAGATGCCTGGTAGTTACCTGACAATGTAGTACTTGATGCCGAACTCTGGCAGCGACTGCCAGGCCTGGATGAAGCGCATCTTGGCCTCCATGAGAGACAGAGGGGCCACATTTTGATGGGCCTCCAGAATTCTGGTTGCTAACTGGAAGGAATGGCAACAAGACGATGACTGAAATTTGCTAAAAAACAATGAACCTTGAGACTGGAAGAAGGCTCAAAACAGCTGAATGATCGAGGGGATAACCTGCTGTTTTTAAAAACAAGAGTTAAGCAAAATAAAATGATGCCCGAGTAAGTGAAGTATTTACTCATACGGACAACAATCTGGCTGATTTTGAGCAAACATCTCTATGTTCTTCTGAAATGTTCATTTCCTTTCCTTTCCATCCATCTATAACTGCTCACCCGGTACAGGGTCACAGTAAACCTAGAGAACATCCCAGACTGCCTAGGACACCAAGCAGGAGACCC
Organism: Gymnarchus niloticus; assembly: GCA_009936485.2. Lineage (NCBI taxonomy): Eukaryota > Metazoa > Chordata > Actinopteri > Osteoglossiformes > Gymnarchidae > Gymnarchus > Gymnarchus niloticus. The sequence goes on from JAACJT020000033.1 coordinate 11,926,815, forward strand.
AGTCCATCGCAAGACTCACATTCACACCATAGGTAAACAGTTCATCTTACCTGCACATTTTTAGACTGAGGGTGGACACCAGGTGGAGCTGGGTCGAGATTCAAACACATAACGCTTGTGAGGCTCTGTAAGTCACTGTGACACCCTCTTAAATTATTTAGGAATAGGTACAGAGTGTAATTCGGTGGGTAATGGATCTGTGTCCATATTTAGAAGGTTGTGTGTTCAAATCCCATTGTGGCAGAGTAACCCTATCACCACTAGATCTTTGATCAAGGCCTTTAACCCCAGCTGCTCCTGGGATGGTACACTCTGCTACAACTTTCCTCACTTGTATATCACTGTGGACAAAAGTGTCAGCTAAACAAATGTCATGCAAAATATCTGAGACTAACAGCAACGTCACAAACCAAGTGTTCACCTGTTTGGTCTTGTACTTCTTTGAAAATCGGGGGGAGACAAAAGATTCGGCCTTCATCTCCATGGTATCGGCATCGGCAGCGGTCTGTGATGGAGGCGCCAGGCTCTTCATTTGCAGAAAGGACTGGATGTTTCGCACCTCGGTCTTGTACGAACTGTACGCCATCGTCTTTCCCTTGGACGCCAGGATGCAGGCTGCTTTCCATTTGGCGTACTGCGTCTCCTTCACGGGGAAGCCATAGATAATCGACCGTAAGACCACGTGTTGAAGACGAAAGCCGCTCGGCATTGTTAATTAAAATAACCCAGTCACTGTTACACTCATAAAATATTACTGTGTATAATATACTGTTCTTTACATTTTCTAGGGGCCCCTCCATCTTTGGGCCCCTAGAATCATCTCCACCTTTCACCTGACTAGCTACAGCCTTGCCAAAGCATCCCATTAGTGATGCTGGTCTGAATAAGTCAACCGTACAAATGACTAAAATAGTCACTTTGGTTAAAAACGACAGCCGGGCATCCTAAAGCGAATACAACACAACGACAGAACCATTAACCTCAATATGATGAGAAGTTTTTATCCTTTAAAGGTATTTTTCTGTCCTGAAAAAAAAAACTGCATTGAACCAAGCCAAGGAGTTCAAATCAGTAGATGTCGAAAGACTGCACTTACGTTGTCACAGCGGATGTACACCTCGTTCATGCCATCGGCAACCGGGAGAAGAAGCTTAATTCCAAACTTCTTTTCTGCCACGTTGACGTCAGGGACAACCTCACAACCTGTGTGGGACGTGACCATGTCAGAGTGACGGAGTGAGCGTATACACGCACAGTGATGTGTGGTCGTTGTTACTCCCTCGCTGACGTTTGGTCGTCGTCACGCTCTCCTTACCTCTGAGGTGGAACTGCTCGATAGGCTCTCCGTTGGATGACTCCTGGTTCTTAAAATACGATATCGTTGTGTCTTTAAAAACAAACCAGTACTCTTTGTATGGTCGAAGAGACAGTCTTTTGGGCCTGAAATACACATCAGCCTGTTAGTACTGTTCTTAATCCTTAACATTTAAAAATAATGGAACTCTAAAAACGATTCTCGGGGGTACCGTCTTGCAAGCTGAGTAGACCCCCATTGGAGATGGTCATCACCGCCAAAACAATCACTCACCTTTGTTGGTCATTAACTCTAGCTTCAGATTCATGGGTCTCACACTGTGTGTGGAACTGTGTGGTAAGCTCGACACTTACTTGAATAACCTGAGGGAATCCGTGAGCTTGGGAATGTCAGTGATGTCCTCCTGATGGGAATATTCAGGGGTGAGTTAACCTGACACAATTCCATTAGCAAAAACAAACTGATAGCCACCATCCATTGGTAACATGAAATAGATTGTTAATACAAATGACCAGGAATCAAAACCCAAGATAAATGCCCGTTTTGACTATTTCATAGTGCAAATTTCTGATCGGTTTATTGCAATGAACTTATTTTGACGCCTTGTGTTTCTATCATTGAAAGTCATCAGGCAACAGTAAAACTAAGATATACTGTAACCTGTGTGTAACTGTTTTCCCTAAACATAACAGTGCTTTGCAACACTGGTTTGGTAATTGCTCTCCCTTCTAGTATTTATACAGTGTGGCCACAGTTTTGCATGGCGCTGCTTTCCCTGAAGCCCCTTAGTCTCAACACATACCAGAATCTTGTCCGTGTTTCCTCCTTCGAGTGTCACCTCCAGATTGGACAGAGCCGCCTCCACCTCGTCTACGTCTGGCTCATTGGAGAGGTTCAAGGGCTCCGCTGACAAGGTCAGTTTGCATATGTGATACTAGAGAGGAGCAAAGCAGAACACTCAATGCCGTCCAAATAAGCAGAAACCCTACTGAGATACCCTCAGGATGCACGACTGCCTCAACCAAAGATTTAGCCTTATTATGTGAGTCTTGGTTAATCAAACAGAGAAGTGATTTCTTCATTCATAAGTCGAGGGACCACCTAGCCTCTGTAAACATGCTTTTCCATTGATTATACCAAACAAACCTTGTGGATCTCTTGTATAGTGATCTACCATGCTTGTATATGTCTAGTTGTTTACTGTCCATTTACATCTCATACATTTATGTAGTATGAGGGGACAAGCGTTCCTGAGAATGACAGCCAGAAATGCAACCCCGCCTTTAGAAAATGAAGTCTTGCTTCTGTCCATTGGTTCACGTCCCAGCAGGCTACACAGAGACAATGTGACTGAACTGGTTGGGATGTGACCTGCAGGGGTTGACCCATCTAAAGCAGAGTTATAGTCTGAAGTGAAAACTCCTTCTAAAGCAGAGTCATATTTTCGTCCTACTCCTAATCCTGGCCAGGGTCATAGCTGAGCCTGGAGCCTATCCCAGGCAGCACAGAGCACAAGGCTGGAGTACATTTGTAGTCACAAAGAATCATACTCTACAGGCACTAAGCCTAACAGCATGTGGATAGACTGCAGAAGGAAACTAGAGGACCTGGAGGAAGCCTGTGAGACAAAGTGAGAACATGCAAACTCTATCTAAACAAATCAGAGGTGGGGTTTGAACCCATAACCCTGGGGAGCTGAAGCAATGGTCCTATCCATTGACCCACTGCGGTCCCCACAATAATATCGAGCTAAAACATGGGTAATATAAAAATACTTAGATAAAAACCATATGCTTTAAGAAAGGAGTTGTGTCCAGATATCTGTCCCGCTGGGACAATATTTCCCATCTCGCCTAAGCACATTGCTCCCAGAAACAAAGATCATCACGACACTTCTGGCAGGACCCACGACTGTACCTGCAGGGATGCGAACATCACCATCTCCTCCTCCGTGCAGTCGATCTCCTCCAGGAGGATGGCCCAGCGCGCCTGCTCGTACAGCTGATTTATTCTCACCGAGTCGTACTGCCAAGAAAAGCACGTGGTCTTGAGAGGCTGAAACACCTGAAGGTCTCAGCCGTAAGACACTGCTTGCTGAAAATACCCAGGCGCTCCTGCAGCGAGCTAACTGTTCAGCGTAATTTTTGCTGAGACAAATTTGCTAGCCTACATAGAAAAAAATTTAACTTTCCATCAATTTCGTATTTTTCACATTGCCGTAATGTTTTGATAGCATTTCCACAGCTCTGCGTTTAGACTACCATGCTTCATCATAAATTACGTGTGTCACAGTTTTTAACGTAATGAAAAGTCATTTATGACAATCTTTTCCAATCCTCTCCATTGCTTTTAAAAGTTATATTTATATGCTCTTATTCGCACGTCCCCTATGAAAGGCTCAGATTTCAGTGGTGGCTCTAAGAGTGACTGAATGAA
>JAACJT020000033.1:11930665-11940718 GCA_009936485.2 Gymnarchus niloticus
CACAGGCAATCCCTCACCTAAGAGTGACTGAATGAACACAGGCAATCCCTCACCTAAGAGTGACTGAATGAACACAGGCAATCCCTCACCTAAGAGTGACTGAATGAACACAGCCAATCCCTCACCTTTGGGTTGAGGTCAAAGAAACAGTGGTACTTGAAGCGTAGTAGCAGGCGGTCATCTTCCTGGATGCCTTGTTCCATCAGGGATCGAGAAGAGTCCAGCCACCTGAGGAGGGAGAGCTCTGTTACATATAATTCTATGTCAGCGGTCACCATACCCAAGTCACAAAAAACACGACAGCTCCCAGAATCTCCATCGGATAACCTCAGCTCCATTCTGCAAAAACCACATCAATCCTATTTCTTTCCACTGCTGGTGAACATCTCCTAAAGAGAGCTGATGTTGACTCCCTTACCCTGAGTTAACAGCAGCTTTCTCTACCATAGTTAAGGGCTTGTACATCTTGGCCAGCTCAGCCGATGGCAGGTTTGGCTGGCTGACGACCAGGTCGTTCTGTCCGAACCACAGGCTGGTGTCGGAGACGGGGTTTCCACTGTCGGGATCATATGTGGGCGTCATGGTTTTGCTGTAATGTCCAGGGCTGGCTGTGGCAAAGACAAATGACTGAGTTGTGCATGGAGGATTCGTTCTACTGACCTCACAGCATCTAAGCAAGGACAGGTGTCAGTCGGCGTCATCCCATGTCACCTGTACTTCCTGGCATCCCGAGGGCATCTATGATTATCACTTCATCCAAAGCCGGATTCCTGCCCTTGTCTTTCTTTTTTCTCTTTGACGCGTCGTCAGGCGCTTTCAGTAAAGAAAGTTCTTCTGGTCTTCTGATGTCTACAACACAAACCCCGAGTATTAATTCATTCAGCGTAGGATTTTTAATCACTTACGAAAGGAAGAACAAAATTCCAAAGAGTTGCTTGGCTCTCACAAAAATAGGAACGTTAAAATCCATGCACCACATCATTTCAGAGTTAATCATTTCATGCCGATGCCACAACCGAATTTCTCCTTGTGGGCTAAATAAACTTGATCTTATCTTATGAATCAGAATATCTTTATTGTCATTGTAACGAGTACAACGAAATTAAGTGCAGTCCCTGTGTCAGAGAGATTTATACTTTATGCTAAGCTGATCAGTCCATAAAACTCATCTGGCCATCCAGGTGCTCTCGGTGAGAAATGGCCGTTTCTCATTCTGTTGTGCCTACTCACTGAGAGCTCTGCAGACCTCAGCGACGGTCTTGAAGACCACCGACGAGAAGCTGACGTTCAGCTTGATGGTTCTCATGCTGGGCAGCTGCAGGCACAGCGACTTGTGTTGGCAGGTGTAGAGCAGGTTGGCGTCGGCTTGGATCCCATACTTGTCCAGAGTCCAGTGGGTCTTCAGCAGCCAGAGGTTCTTCTGCTCCCACCATAAGGCATAGTCTGACCAGTCCGTCGGCACATCTGAAAGGTTTATGTCCAGTGAGAACGGGTGGTCAGGAAACGCTGTAGATTAGTCCAAAGAATTTTTTAATTTCCTACCTACCCAGCTAGCAATTTTAGGTTAGAAGAACGTTTTCGAAACGTTGTTTTTAGGTTGTTTGAACGTTTTTGTCCAGTTTTCTGGACATCCCAGGAATGTTTTTGGGTTCTTTTTTGGTGAAGTTTCCAGATCTACGTTTTAATAATGTTAGAGGAACGTTAGTTACATAACGTTGGAACCGAACCTTTTGAGAACCTAATGAGAACGTTATTGACAGTTGTGGGAACGTTCCTTGTTTGCTAGGTAGCACCCTGTAGACTTCCTGGAAGAGGGTTCAGGGTTACCACAACCCTGCACAAGATAAGTGGCTTGGAAGCCGGATGAATATATGCAATCTCTTGGAGATATAGTTAAATAATTTGCTAAAGCATGAATTGATCTTTATGCTTAATGGCGACACAGCCGGACCACGGGCACCGTGTTAAAACTGTGGTGTTTACGGGTCCTTTGGCACATGCATCGTGTGAAAGGCATGAAAACAGCCCTTTAAAACTCGGTGTAAAAATGAACACTGCGTGTGTTCATACACCCCGGTGAGCTCCATTTCAGGCACACAAAATGTGCTCACGAAGCAGGCGGACATGTCAGAGCACGACATTTACAGGTAGGGACGACGTGCCTGAATGCAGGGTAAGGTTTCAGTCACAGCTCCGTCCCAATGGAAAGCAATGGCAAGCTGGCAGAAAATGTAGCCTGCAGGCTCCTGAAAAGCTGCCTTACTTCTTCCAGGCTGAAGCGGGGTACAGGTCTTAAAAGAGCACACTGCTGAACCATTCCCTTCTACACGATAGCATCCTAAGTGGACTCCTTATCATCCTTAGGCATGAATTAACATGAGACACTGTAACGACAGGAATCAGGAATAAATCTAAATTAATAAAGGATAGGTGTAGCTCAAACCTTAGCTGTGTAATTATAAAGAATTACTGCGGCAGTGAGAAGTGCTGCTCTCCCTGGATCATTTTCCTTCATTATCCGGTGGGAATTTAGGCGCCCCCGGGCTACAGCACAATAAAAGCGTGTGAACAGGTGAGCCGTTGAGAGGAACGCAGTGCAAACACAGGTGTGTCCCGCAGCTGGAGAGAAGTCCTCTATATGAGCCTTCAGAAGCCTTGCGGGAGTGCTGCTTTGAAACGCACCAGCCCCCTAATTTCCAGGGATTAGAAAGGCTGCTGAGTTTCCTACTTCATATTTATTCCTTAGCACCATGTTCACACACACACACACACACACACACACACACAAAAAAACAGTTATACTACTTCCCTGCAAACAGGGAACGTTACAGGAACGTTATGGGAACGTTCCCTGTTTGCTGGGTCTGGGGCACATCTAACAGGCGTCCCTCCCCTCTCCAAGGCTGATCAGATGCTAGAGAAGGACGCACTTATTTCCTCCACCAGTTTGAGCATGAGTCCGCCGACGTGGTCGTTGCCCTTCACCCGCAGCGTGCGCCTGCTCTCCTCCTCCTTTCTGTCCACATACACGCCGAGCTCCCAGGTGCTCTTGCCGTACTCCGCAGCGGTTATCATGGTCTCATCTAAGAGGACACAGGCAGAAGCAAGCGGACAAGCTCCTTCGGTAAAATTATACAATAAAAATACGGGGCGTAATTGAGGCGCTGTTCCTTTAAAGGAATTCATTCCTACCTCAAGTCACTGGACGTGAAATTAGAAAGTGTACTAAAATGTGTCGTTTCATGTGGCTTTGTCTAAAACTCTGTAAATTATTCATTTTGACGACCTCGTAATTACCTATCCTTAGAAACCAGCTGTTTAAGCCGCAGCATTAGATTAGATTGAAGACCCCAATACCATCCTCATGGGTTTTTATTATTACTATTATTATTATTATTCATTGTTAGGTCTACAGCACGAAATTCGAGTTTTAAAAACCCTACTTGTTTCAAACACGGTTTCAGGAAATGTGCTTGTTTTCTATTAATTTCGTTGTAACACGCACTTGGTGTGGCCACGAAACATCGCATTTACATTCTCCTAACATACATGATGCTTTCTTTCCCTGTCGCTCCGGGATGCCACCTCTGGGCCAGTGAAATGCACGCCTGAAGCCCCCCCATCCGCACCCTGGGCTTAAAAGGGGGGTCTTTACTACACGGAGGGGATCAACTATGCGAAAAACAAATCAGCCCGCAGTGCCGAGATTTAAACAATCCTAAATCATTTATTAAAATGCCTTTAAAAGTCACCGAGCAACTCGATTGCAAAGAAGAACGACGTCGTCTTTTGCCTCCAAGGTGTCGACCCTGCTTTGTGTTTTATTCATAATTAGACCACGCATGGCAGAAGCGAAACGTGATATCTGTTTTAAACTAAATAGCTATTATATTTGTAACAAAGACACCATTCGAAATACTTACGCAATCTGTGTGTATAATTTGTACTAGGGGTGTAGGTGTGGTATCAAACGCAGCGACCTACAATATTTATGATAAGTATACAAACGTGTGTCTATCTACCCAAGAGCATATGGCCTAGAAATCAGGCCACTGTGTTCACTTTGTCCTGCGTCTGCAGTTACGAAGGTTAAATTTTCTCATAATTTGAGAAATAACGTCAAAATATTTACCGAATACAGCCAACTTTTACGCAACGCAGAAAATTATACCTGAGGCTGAAAAATATGCTTGGATGTTGTCTTCAATTTCTGACCAGCATGAAAAGACGTTACATGGAGGGACACCAGTAATAATCATTACAATAATAAAATAATTCATGACTTTCAAAAGGGCGACAGTAACACACAACTCACCTGAGCATACAGTATAAGCTCCCCACTGTTGTTCTGCTCCTTTGAAGTAATACTGCTACCTGGGAGCAGCCGCTCTCTGGCCCCGCCCAGTCTACAGGTACAGGTAAGCAAGTAAGGTAGACTGCAATACCGCCGCAGCAGTAATGTGTGACTCAGTAACGGCTCAGAAAGTTTGGCGTATAGGCCTGAGCCCTGTACAGGTCACTGACGTGAGACTAAGGCTATCACGTGAGACTATCACTGTTAGTCAGCTCTGTTTCACATATGAATCAGTACATTTTTTCATTAAAGAGATTTTCAAAAATCCCATTTGGAGATTCTTTACTGTCAGACTACCGTCCACTCTGTGTTAAACGTTCGACTGGCTCTTGATCTTCTCAGTAGTGAGAGAAAGCTAAAGGACAGCTGACCAGACAGATGTAATTGCATCGTCTTCATTAACGAAGGCCGGGGGGGGTGTTCGTATTCTATTCCTTTTGGTTGCTTGTTTGAAAATCAGTAAGTACCTTTCACGAGTATCATGTGAAACATTTCACCTAGATGCACCTAGATCCGGTTATTATTTTTAGGTTTCTTTAATTTTGATTTCTTCCCTTTAACCGTCATTCTCCACTGATGACTTTTCCTAACATTCTCTTTATTCAAATGCTCGTGTTTAAATTAACTACGCACTGCCCATAAAAAGCCAGAAAATCCACACTAAAGAACAAGCAACTTTCAGAGATGGGCTGCGCTTATCCACTTAATTAAACTCCACGTACAAAATCCCTCGCTTTATATCATTACGTTGCCTACTTCTTTTTTTTTTTATTTATAACAATCTTTATTATACATCAATTAAAAGAAATACAATAAAAGAACCGGAATCTATCAAAAGAAATCCCACACTCGGGCACAATCAAATAAATACACATTCTAACTACACCACCCCACAGTTACACCAACATACCGTTAAAATCATTCTCCTAAAACATACTTGTTCGGAGAAATTCCTAAATCAACTTGAGTGTGAATGTAGGTGGGTTTGTGGTGACCATCTTAACCCCTTTTCATCAATTTGCAGGCCGTGGTGGTATTTTAGCACAAACTAGCCAAACACTGCCATCTTCTGGCTGCTCTGTGGTATGGTCTCCTTAAAAATACACACCCTTTTCAACGACCGCCTAGAAGAGGCGCACCCATACAGCAGAGGGTCCAGAGCGGGTGTGTCGTGGCCAGATTTAAGAGCCATTGCAGGGTGCCTACGCGCACATATTAACAGCGAGGGTCGACGGTCCGAATCCCTTTGGACCGTGGCAGGAAGGAGGAGGACACAGTCGGGGTTTGCGAGGTGACAGCAAGGCTCACTTAACTAACCTTCCAAAAAAAAAAAAACATAATTAAAAACAGAACTCAACCCGATGAAATAAATGACTTCGGAAATTAATAGACTAGTTAGCCATCCCACGAACTAGTTGATTTTTGTGGTTTCAGTATGTCTCGTATTATTAACTTTGTTTTAGTCTCCTACATATTAACTGTAAGTGCAGCTTTAAATCAGCTAATTGCGGAAATACCGTATTCTATTATAGCTGTCGGCTAATAACCCAGCCTTTTGTTCACTGTACCAGCCCCCTGCTGCAAACAATGACCGTTATTGTGGTGGTGCTATGTTTTAGGTAATATACGGTATAGCACGAGCGATACGGCCAGAGAGGCGCGAAAGGACAGAAGAGTAGACAGGCGGGAGGTTACGGGTGTTAATGAAGGAGCTTTTTCCTCTGATATAGTCGGAGGGTATCATTTATTTCTTGAACCCGCGTATGACACGGTGTCATAAGTGCTGTGAACGTCTTTACCGAGTTGGCGATGCAATCACCTCAGTGAGCGGACATACCGAAGGTGCAGGCCTGGATTCGAGGCCAACAGGACCAGACGCGCGCGGCAACGGCTCAGTCCGGCCTACGCACCGGCAGGCGCCACGTTTATCACGCAGCCTCCGGAACTGTTCAGCTTTTCAAAACTGCAAGAATGGGAAAGGTGGATACAGAGGTTTGATAGGTTTCGACTGGCCTGCAATCTGCATACTTCCTCTGACGCTAATCAGATGAAAACCCTCATATAGTTTATGGGGACGAGGTGGACGATATTTTCAAAGGCCTCAATTTAAACGAGGCGCAAAGGCTTGAATACCAAACGGTGACAGACTCATTTGAAAAAGTTTTTTCATTCCGTGGAAGAATGTCATTTACGAAAGGGCAAAATCTAACCAGAGAGTACAGCTAGCAACGGAAACAGTGGATTCGTTTATAACGGCGTTGTATGCCCTGGCTGAAAATTGTAACTATGGCGCTTTGCACGATGAGTTGATTCATGATAGGATCGTGGTCGGACTTAAAGACACGGAGTTAGCCGAGAGGATGCAACTGGAGAAAGACCTCACATTGGAGAAAGCGGTCAATATGGCCAGACAGTCCAAAGTTATTAAAAAACAACAAAGTGACTTATAATGCACTGCTGGTGTGGCTACAACTACATCAGAGGTTGGCGCAGTTGCATCTAAAATAAAACAACGAACAGAATTTAAACCAAAAACTGTCGTGCACCAAAAGCAGGCAACAGCACTAGTGCCGAGAGAGCCAGAGCAGCGGCCATGCCATAAGTGTGGCAAGGCTGGTCATCAAAAATGGCAGTGTCCTGCCAAGAATTCAGTGTGTCACTCCTGTAAAAAACGAGGTCATTACAGTAAAGTCTGCAGATCAACTACTGCAGTACAGTACATGCAATTGAAGCTGATTCTGATAGCCTCTTCCTTGGTGCCGTAGGCACGGGAGATGAAGCATGGCTAACAGAGCTATACATCAGAAACCATAAAGTTAAATTTCAGATTGACACTGCTGCCGATGTAACGGTCATCCCACAGCATATCTTCAAAGACAGTAAACAACAGTGGGCCCTGTGTGCTTACCCCAGCAAAAAAGCCATTGTTCGGACTAGGTGGTGTACCTCTTTCTGTTCTTGGTATGGCAAGTGAAATGCTCTGCAAGGGGGACTTAACAGTTCAGGAGGACATTTATATTGTCAAGGGACTGCATGCTGCTTTGCTGGGCAGGCCAACAATAGTCAAGCTGAATATAGTCTCTAGGGTGGATAGCATCGATATGGAGATGCTTTGTGACCGCGCTCCGTGTTAAAAGCGCTATATAAATAAAATTGAATTGAATTGAATTGAATAGATGTTGAGAGAAACTTACCCTAGATGGTGCAGCGGTTTGGGAATGGTGCATCAGCCGTACTCCATAAAGGTGAAACCAGATGTGACTCCATACTCTCTCACAACGCCTAGACGTGTTGCTATACCCCTCCTTGGCAAGGTGAAAGAGGAGCTCGCTCGCATGGAGCACTTAGGAGTTATAACGAAAGTGGAGAAACCCACAGACTGGTGCTCAGGCATGGCACCTGTTCCCAAGAAAAATGGCACGGTGCGGATCTGCGTCGATCTAACCAGACTGAACCAAGCAGTATCCAGGGAGAAGTACATACTACCATCTGTGGAGCAGATGTTTGGTATGCTTGCTGGAGCTCAGTGGTTTAGTAAATTAGATGTCAACATGGGCTTCTGGCAAATCCCATTGACAGCAGAGTCTGCAAAATATACTACCTTCATCACACCCGTTGGACGTTATCACTTCAACAGGCTACCTTTTGGCATTGCCTCAGCCCCAGAACATTTTCAAAGGAGGATGTCACCCGTTCTGGAAGGACTCCCAGGCATGGTCTGCCACACAGATGATGTCCTTGTTTGGGGCACAACTGAGTCTGAGCACGATGGCAATTTGCGCTGTGTGCTTGAGAAATTACAGAAGGCAGGTATCACACTATACCTGGAAAAATGTGAGCTGGGGTGCCGGGAAATGAAATTTCTGGGCCACATCCTTTCCTCAGATGGGGTGAGGGCAGAGCCAGAAAAGACTGCTGCTGTAAGAAGAATGAGAGAGACTACAAATGTCAGCGAGCTTCGGAGCTTCCTGGGCATGGTGAACCAGCTAGGGAAGTTTATCTCATGTTTAGCTGAAAGGGACAGGCCACTAAGAGACCTCCTCTCCACATCAAACCAGTGGTGCTGGGGCATCATGCAGCGGTGTGCTTTTGACTCTCTAAAATGTGAGCTTTCCTCCCCACCAGTACTTACACCTGTATGACCCAAACAAAGACCTGAAACTGTCTGCAGATGCATCCCAATATGGCTTGAGTGCAGTACTTCAAAGAAGAAAATTAATGGAGGCCAGTTGCATACGCATCCAGAGCATTGTCACAGACAGAACAGCGATATGTGCTGGTGGACAAAGAAGCACTGGGCATAACCTGGGGGTGTAAGCGGTTCAGGGATTTCCTTATTGGACGACACGTCCAGCTGGAGACGGACTACAAACCACTAGTGAGTTGGTTAGGGACCCAAGGTCTAGTGGAGCTCCCACCAAGGATCCAGAGGTTTCGCCTCAGGCTGATGAGGTACTTCTACCAGATTTGCCATGTTCCAGGCAAAACTTTGCTAACGGCAGACACCCTGTCACGTGCACCGGTGGAGTGTACAGAGGAGGAAAAGCAGTCAGATCAAGACCTCACGGAAAGCACAAACATCTACGTGGATGCCATTGTGGACAACTTACCTGCCAGCTCAAGTTATCTTGACGAGCTTTGTGAGCAGCTTCAGTCAGACAGCAGAGGCTCTCAAGTGATGACACTGTGACAGCCGGTTGGCCAGACCGAAATAGACTGGATGGAGTAGTGAAACTGTACTGGCCAAAAAGAGCATCTCTCACAGTTGAGAAGGGTCTTTTACTGAAAGGCAGCTGCTTGGTGATACCATCAGCCATGCAAAACAGTGTCCTTGAAGAGCTGCATGAGGGATGCCAAGGGATCGTGAGATGCAGGGAACGGGTGCGAGAGTCTTGTTTGGTGCCCAGGATTAAGTGAACAGCTGAACGAACCGGTGCAGCACTGCAGAATTTGCAGGAAAGAGCGAATCAATCCTGTAGAGCCGTTAATGCCCAGCAAACTGCCAGAGAGACCCTGGCAAAAAGTAGCTGCTGACATCTTTTCATTGAATGACCAGAAATATCTGTTAGTCATGGACTATTTTTCCCATTTTGTGGAAGTTGCCAAACTGATGCCATCCAGGTCATAGGACATTGTAGTGCACGTCATATCTATCTTTGCCAGACATGGCATTCCCGAAGTTCTAATGTCTGACAATGGCCCTCGCTTTTCTTCGCACAGCTTTGCCCAGTTTGCCAAGCACTATGGCTTTAGACACATTACCAGCAGCCCAAAGTTTGCTCAGAGCAATGGTGAGGCAGAGCGTCAGTACCAGACCATAAAGAGGATGCTAAAAAAGGCTCATGATCCCTACGTGGCACTACTCGCATACAGAGCGAGACCGCTAGCTAATGGCTACAGCCCAGTATAACTTTTGATGGGAAGGAGACTTTGCACGCCTGTTCCTCAGGCTCCCTCCCTGCTGGTTCCCCAAATTCCAGATTTATCTGCGGTGGCTGCCAAAGAAACAGCAAGGAAAAGCTAAATGGTGCAGGATTATGACAGGAGACACAGGTCCTGAGACCTACGGCCACTCACATCAGGCCAGAAAGTGTGGATCTCGGATGCAAACTCTTCAGGCACTGTGGTCTCAACACACCCGTCACCGTGCTATTACTTAGTGGAAGGGCCGTGTGGGATTGTGCGGAGGAACGGGAAAC
>JAACJT020000033.1:11944536-11960634 GCA_009936485.2 Gymnarchus niloticus
CAAATCTGACATGCTACAAGAGATTAACCAACAATGACCAGTCTGACACGCTACAAGAGATTAACCAACAATGACCAGTCTGACATGCTACAAGAGGTTAACCAACAATGACAAATCTGACATGCTACAAGAGATTAACCAACAATGACCAGTCTGACACGCTACAAGAGATTAACCAACAATGACCAATCTGACATGCTACAAGAGGTTAACCAACAATGACCAATCTGACATGCTACAAGAGATGAACCAACAATGACAAATCTGACATGCTACAAGAGGTTAACCAACAATGACAAATCTGACATGCTACAAGAGATTAACCAACAATGACCAATCTGACACGCTACAAGAGATTAACCAACAATGACCAGTCTGACACGCTACAAGAGATTAACCAACAATGACCAATCTGACACGCTACAAGAGATTAACCAACAATGACCAATCTGACATGCTACAAGAGATTAACCAACAATGAATTCTCCGACACGTTATGAGAGGTTATCCAACACTGACTTTTTTGAAATGCTACGAAAGCTAGCTAACAGTTACTTCTCTGACATGTGACAAGAGGTTAAACCAACAATGACTTTTCTGATATGTTACAGGAGCCTAAGCAATGACTGCTGTGTAAATGCTACAAAATTTTACCCAGTGATGTCCATTCCATCATGCGGCAGGAATTTTGTCAATGACGTCCACTCTTTCAGCACTCATACGTTGCCTAAGTGTGCTTTGTCATGCTGAACAAATTTACAACCACCATCTGTTCCACCATATTACAAGACTGTAACTAATAAGGCCCACTCTAGTCAAGCAACAAGTCACCCAACAATCTCCACCGATGTTCTTTATTGCCTTTCTCTAGCAGTTTAAACATAAACTAAAAGATTGTGCAGCTAGTCACTTCTGATTTACCTAGCTGACAAGAGCAATCAAACTCTCTATGTTGATGGGCACATACAGAACCAATCATCATGCCCGCTGAGCTGAAGGGAGGGCTCATTCACTCCCTGCCTACAGGTACAGACAGAGGTCCCGGCCTGTTCTTCCTGTCAGATGGACATCAGCGCTGAAAAGACATTTACAGCAGTGCATTATATCAACAGATGTCTGGTTGGGCTTCAATTTTGTGTCAAACTCTCTGTATAGGTTAAGCTTGTGGCTATAGGCTTTTAAAATGCCTTTCACATTAATCTGCAGTACAATGGTAGACAATTCACATACCGAGCAACCATAGACTAACGATTCCCATTAAAGTGCGGCTGCAAAAGAAAGTCAGGTGTGCAAGAACAATGACCGGATCTGTGTGAATCGCATCCAGACTTGTGTGCCCTTCCGTTTTTCCTCACAGCAATAGAAAAACCGACCACATTAATTACGCCAGTAAGACAGTACCGCTTATTCATGGAAGGGCCCTTTTTGTAATCGTCTACTTCTCATGAAAGCGACCCATGTGTCACATCGCTGTGTATCAGGTAACAATATTACTGTTCATGTTTGCTTTCGAGACACCCTTGCCTGAGGGATGGAGCCTGTGCAGCGGATCATGGCTTGAGCGATGGGACCTCTTCACTGTGCTTTGCCCTTGTTTTCAAACCATGACAACACAAAATATCTGAGCATAACTGAAAATATGTCCCATTTCCATTTTCCCAAATAATCCAACTACACGATATGTAAAATATAAAGTGATAAAATGAGTCACTCTGGCTATTTTAATGACTGGTATAAAACACTGTTCAAGCATGTCCTGTCTGGAAAGTATGTGTTTATTCCTCAAATTGACTGATTCAGTATGCCTGAGTCCTGATGGGACAGATTTTTCCGAATCTTTATGGCAAAATGCATTTTTGGCCCACGAATAAGTAAAGTTGACATTGTTCACCTTACTTAGAAAATGAAAACAGCAATATCTGTTTCAATATGTGGTGACTGTGATTTTACCTTTTATTTTAAACGTAGTCAAAGTACGAGGATCACACATTACCAGGCTTCGCTAATAGATGCAGCTCAGCTTATAATTTGGATATTTTTACTCTGCATTTTATATTTCATGTACTTGCTTTGGAGTTGGAACTTTATGTTTCTTTATTATTAGCTAAGACTGTTGATAAAAAAGCGGAATAAAAGGGAACAGCATATTTTTGTTGTAGTGTGTAGGCAACATGCAAAATGTGTAATTTTGGCATTGAAACACTAGAGGGCGACGTTACGCTGTCGCTCTTCCTAAAGCCCACTCAAATTTCCGGGGTTTTGAACGCCCCCTGTCGTGATCCCCCTTCATCCCCAGTGTCTTGTATTTCACTGCTAGACGGTCTTAGGTAACTAATCCACTAATCATCGAGGACTTGATTAGTTTTATTGCATGCTCTGGTAGTGGAATGAAACCAAACTGTAGGATGGCTGAGGTTTATTGAGGAACCACTGGATTAATCATCATCCTGTTTTTATTTATTAACTTTGTTCACTTCTGCGGTGACCCCATCGCTAATAGGAAACACATGCTTTATAAAAAAATATAACTACTACATAAAAATAAATTGGCCATTCTTTCAGATGATTTGTGCAAAACTGTTGTAGATTTCGGACGTCGAATGATAATTATGCAGTGCAGTATTCACACCTGGCACCGAGAGCTAAATTTCTGTCCGAAATTTGACTGCGTTTTATTCCTCTGTCAGGGTAACCCAAAACCTAACCATCACCATTGTTTCTCCTGAAACAGTCTATAGTCTGGAAGGGATCCAACCCCCCCGGGGGTACAGACAACTACGACTGACAGCCGAAACGAGAGAGAGAGAGAAAAAAAAAGGCCGTGAAAGAGAGCGGAAGAAAAAAGCCGTCTGGAGCTGCCAGTCTGTCTGTTGTTTGATCACACGGGTCCTGCAGTGACATGTTGCTTCCAATCAGAATGGGAAGTTTGGTGTTTTTGTAAGACACATTAAAGGTGACACACTGGCATGGGTCTGGCAGGTGCCCCTTTGAAATGACAGAGCAATTCGAGTTCAGCTGTTAACTGACCAACCAGCATGTTATGACACGTCTGTCTTTGGGCTAAGGGGAATCGCAGCTCGGTCAGGCTGCGCAGTTCCTGCACGTACGAACACACACACGTATAACAGAGACACACATAGACACACACGGTTTAATCTGGAAAGCAGAACTAACTGAACTCATTTGTACGACGTCGTCTCGCCAATTGCGGCTGAGTGTAAATTCGCACGGTTACGTTCCTGCAGGGAATTGATAAGTATTAAATGCCTCCATTAGAAACATCAGTGGAGGAATTTGATTCATCAGTTTAATGTATTAACCTGCCTAACTGTTTAAGGTGTGATAATTCATCAGTCATTCAATCACGAAAGCCGTACGTGTTTTTTTTTTTTATGGATTAAAACAGGTGCAGCATTTTAGGAGCATTTTCAAGTCTTTATACCTTGGCTAACAGGGATTCGAATCCTCAGAAAATCTGCTTTTTGAAATCAATAATAAATGTAATAAATCAACAGATAAATCGAGACAAATCACACAAGTGCTCAGCCAGAAGGAGAACCAGTGTGACATGAAGATGGAAATGCACGGCCTTCTCATCCAGACTGGTGTAATATCTTATTTTAGGATATTATTTAACCGTTTCTCTGTGAAAAAGACTTCCACAGACCTCTAAACTTCCTTATTTAGTCGCAATAAAATGTGCTTTTTAAAATCGAATGCCACTTTTAATTTGAACTGCACTGTTTTTTTTAGTTTTTTGAAATGAAAAATTTGGATCGTAAAAGGCAAGCTGACCAATTTATACACACGAAAGTGGTAAAATCGTCAAATGTAGAATAGGCCTGCACCTTTTTAAATCTTCTATAATTCGTATGTGATGTGCGGGAAACACAGACACATAAACACTCCGCGGCACCGACCCGTAAGCCAGGTCTCAACCTTCTACCGTATGTTTTTAAAACGTACATGGAGTCTCTACTGAGACTGCCCAGGTGGGCGTCCTTCTGTGTGGGCCTGCAGGTGTGCTACCCGGGCCGACTCTGGAAGGCGCCAGGTGCTCACACGACGTGTTCCAAGGAAGTGTGTTTTTAATGTCACAGGAAGCAGTGAAAGGTTCACGTGGAGGCGCCTGCCGAAAGCCACTTCGCTGCCAAGTTCATGGCTCTCGCTCGAACGACCTCTGTTGTGCCCTCTCTGTCGTCTAGGTTATTTCTTTTTCCGTTACTGGTTATAATAGTGAGGAATAATTATATTTTTCAAACACTATTAGGAGCGGATTAGAAAACACAACATCACCTGTGGAATCTCTGTGCAGTCATGTGACCGTACAGCTTACAGACACACGAACTTTAACACGGTTAAAGCAAAGATGTTTCATTTAAAGCTGCTCATTTAAAAGATTTTATCCATATTTGTGCATGGATTATGAGAATTGCACTGCAGCCCACACGAAAATGTTCATAAAGCCAAACTTTCCTCGTTCACCAAAAGGACACAATATTCTCTGCACAAAGTGACATGAGCGTGGAACGTCCTTCACCTGAAAAATGCCGTTTTAAAGGTGCCTTTTGAATTAATTTTGGGTCATTATTCTTTCGGGTGATTCATGGTCACCTAATGGTGCCGTAATTGGAAACACACGCCTTCTTCCGCGGCTTCCTAATGCAGCACATGTGTTAAGTATCGGGGTCGAAAGAACGTTAATCACTGGTGTACCGTAAACATCACTCTGTGGTCCCGATCCCACGTTCCGGCCTCTTTTTCCAGCTGCTTTTGGAGATGGTTTGAGTTGTGCATCACTTGAGCAGCACAGTTTTTAAGTATGCTCCTCGCTTACAGCATTCTGTAATTCTTCCCCGTTCATTTTCCAGCTTTCCTACCGAGGGACCTCAGATAATGGCTCGTCTGCTACTTGGACATTACGCTGGCTGTAAACGCAGTCTCTATTTCTCTAAGAAAAAAATGCTTCCGGATACGAGCCTTACAAAGTTGAGGATGGCAGAGTCCGAGATGGGTCTGAATTAACAACTTGTCAGTCTCTGTCCCCAAACATGGTACCTCCCGCTTAGTCTAGCATTCTGTTAACTAGTTTGGAAGCCTCTTCCTCCTCATGTAAGTCAGTCATATTGCTTAAATGTACAATTCATCGGTGACCCTGGCCTGGATAAGCAGTTGGATGGATGGCTGGATGGGATGGATGGATGGGATGGGTGGGTGAGTGGATGGCTGGATGGGTGGATGGATGGTTCATTGTTGTACATTACATTGTGTTTATACTACGGATTATTTCCCTTTGTTATAGTTTTGGTAATTTTTTTAAGTCTATATAAATCTATTTTTGACAGAATGGATGTTAAAGTCATCAGCTTAATAACGTGTTTTAATGACACTGACTTAACCTTGAATACAGCGTTGCAGTCACACTGTAACACCTCTGTTATAAATACCGTAACCGCCGTCGTCGTTCTGCGTTTTGGGGGTTTACTTTGCCTGCTTATCGTTTCTGATCCCCTCACCATGAAAACTTCAGACCCTGCCATTAAGCACAGCCAGTTTATCTATAAATTAGTAACATTTTCTTGCTACCACCATTAGAAAACTACTGTAGAAATACGTAACTCCACGAATGCTCATTTGCTCAACTGCCAGCCTTGAGAAGCTACACTATTCTGGAAGTTATGAGGATTTATCAGGCCAATAATCTCAATGCTGTCAATGTTCTCCTTCTCAGAGGGATCACGTACGCGGCTTGCAGCGAATCTAATGAGGTTACTGACGCGATCTTCATCGGTCTGCAGATCTGCTAAACATAAGCGTGATAGCTTATTCCGCGTGGCCTGCTTGTTCAGTGTTACTGACACTTTGTGAGCCCGACCGGGTCAGATTTTAAAAGCCTTTCCAGAAGCAGCATGCTGATGGAAAGCTTCACTGGTGCGGGCCGGATCTCCGTTATCAGTGTGTGCTGCCTGTTTCCTCGATGAGTAATTCTCCGTTAACTGGAACGATCATCTGCTCTGGGTATTCCTCTGTCATTTGCCGAACTACTTTACATACGGCAATTCCACGGTACAATCCTTTCAATTTGCTTGTTATTTACTGTACGTGAGTTCCAAATATTAGAAAACAAAATCAAAAACCAAGTGAACGGAAAATCTTCCCTGTTTTCTGCTGCCTACTCGACTGTAAGCAGTCAGCAGCCAGCCTTCTGTGATTTTGTGACACGGAAAAAAGATGGACATGTTTGAGGCGGAGATGACACACGAGATCACTGTTAGATACTCAGTACTGTAAGGGATGACATTTATCATGATTGGTGTAGAAATACCATCAGAGGCTTCTCTAAACTACTCTACAGAAAAAGAAATAGTCCAAAACAAAATTCTATAACGATGAGGCCACAGATTAGAGCACAATTTTCTGTAGTCTTTGGGCCTAGGCTGGAAATATCCATCTGATCCACTTTCCCTAAGCCTTTATCCAGTACACGGTCCTGGTGGGCCTGGAACCAGTCCCAGGCAGTGTAAGGCAAAAGGCTGGGGAATACCCTAGTCTGCTTGCCAGTGGGCTGTCATATCCTGTAATAAAAATTCAACGCTGTAATTGTTCCTTTAGCAACACGACTAACCTTTATTTTTTATCGGGGAGAATTTTGGTTTCCAGCAGCATGTTTACAAGACTTAGAAATGCATTAGAATCAGGCAATCGACCGGTACCTTGTGCTAAGTTTGCCGTTGCTATTCTGAGCCTCGTGTTATCAGCGGGACACGAAGCGGGCAGCGCGCGGGAAGCCGCCCACTTGACAGAGCGGTCATGGTACACGAGCGCCGTGCGCCAAAACGTCCCCTTATCAGACGAGGCGCGTACATTACGGGGGGGACGGGGCTTCGCCAGGGGACAGGAAATACCTTTCAACGTTTGTTTTTATTTTGTTGCTCAGCCGCCGTGGGTATCTAACCAAAGTGAAGTTTCGTATCGTATACGGATATACCGGCCGGCAGCGTCTGCATTTAGCCGTGCTATATTCAGACCCAGTGGAATTAGGGGCCCACTGTCTTATCGCTGGTCTGACAGCGCTGCCCTTGACTCGAAAGATAACTGAGACACTGACACATGTCAAAAGAGAATGGGTGAAGCCGCAGCACCGGCCGACACACAGAGATTAGCCCTAAAAGGATGATTATATGATTTAGCAAAACAGCAGATGGGGCTACAAGCTTTTGTGGTGTGAGGAACTTTGAGCTGTGTGAGTGGGAGATGGTGGTTTGAGGTATTTTCCATATAAACCATAACGCTGCAGTCCACCCATAATAATGTCCTTAAAAATCTTAAAGGGAGTGTTTTTGTTTTCGGAATGGAAATTTCAAATTATTAATATCACTGTTAGGGTGGATGAGGAAAGCTTATTTTTTCCGAAGGCTTTTTCAAAACACTTCCTGATCAAAATGGAGACAGTATATATCCCAGCCTTTTTTGTATAATTAATCTCTAAAAACGCAAACAGAGAGGTAAACTTGATTAATGTAAAATTTGGCAGATATGGTTTATTTGTTCCATGATCCTGAGGAGGATAGTGGTTAGAAGATGGATGGATGGATGGATGGATGGATGGATGGATGGGTGGGTTTGTTTGTTTGTAAAGGAAAGAGTTGTGTTACTGGAGAGGGCTGTCCAATGGATTTGGTTAGTTGCTGAAGCAGAGATTATTTAACGTTTTAAATTAAGTTAGGCTAGTGTTTTAAATTAACGGGATCAAAACCTTCAGGACAAAACCTGCCTAAGTGCTTGTCTTCATCTCAGGAAGCTTATGGAACAGACGGGAAAATGTACACCTCTGAATTTGTGACGTGTCCCAACTTTTCTTGGCCAACCTGCATTACATGGCTGGGCCCCTGTAGTCATGAATTTTTCCGAAATCACGTGATTATTACACAAGCATGTGTAATTTTACAGTTAGTGGATAATTATAGTGTATCTGTACAAAGCAATCAGTTTACTCCTAATCTTTGTAAACGTATAGAGGATAAAGGCTAATTAAATATCAGAGCACATTCCCCATCAATAAAAGTACTATTATACTATGAAAGTATTATAATTATTCCAGCGGAGCACCGTGTACTCTAAAACTGAACTTGTTCTGTTTTGTCCTTGGCTAACTTTCAACCGCAAATGTGTATGATGTACAGAAACACCTAGAGTTACAAAGACACGGAAACAGGTAATGTCCAGCAGACACAGTCGATGATAGAGTGGAGCGGGATCATTTCATTTAGGGTTGAGCTGAGCCTTTGATCAACGCCTACATTCCTTTGGGCTAACGGATTAGCCACAATGACTTGGCTTTTTGACAAATGGAGGAACGTCGTTTCTAGTGTCAGTCTATTTTGCGAGAAGCATTTACACGCGGCTGCTGAGATGCATTAAAACAAAATCAGCAAACAAATCAAAATCAGACAGCTGGCCTGCGTGTTCCCACAAACGAATGAAGTGAATAAATACAGCCCAGATTTTACCAGTAGAACATCCAAATATTAACAGTGAAAAATGCATCTGATCTGGTCAGTGTGACAGGAGCTGTAAATATCTCCTAGGCAGTGTGATTTTAATTTTAATTTTTGATTTTTTTTTTGGAAATCAAATGAACATTAATGTGTCTGCACCTACCAAAGCACCCGGTCTCTAACATTCCATCATTGCCGATGTGTGTGTAGGCTAACTTTCGCAGGAGTGAAAAGGCATTAAGTACAGAAATTGCACATCGCTTGAGTTTTGGGGTGAAGCCTGCGATTACCATACCGGGTATCAGCTACAGCAACACAGCCTGTCCGAGGTAGTAATTAAAGCTCTGTCAAATGACATTTTTATATGACAGCCAGATAAAGGCAGCCTTTCATTGACTTCTGACTGTTTCATGTAAGAGATAATAACATGGATGAAACTGGAGGTCTTGTGAGGGGTTTAAAGTGACAGGTCAAACTCATGATCAATAAGTGGGGCATATTCTTACTGTGGGGGCTTTCTTCACCAGGATCGGCAAATCGGACCTCCTCTCTTCAGCAGCCCAGGCCTCACATCGCATGTAAATAACGCTGCACAGCGCTGGTATGTCAGGTAGTCAATGGAAGCCGTACACACAACAAGGGCATTTGTACCAGGCTTTCATCGTCATCCTTTTTCTCCGCATTGTGCTGAAGAATTCTGTTATACCATAGGAGCTTCTCTTATTTCCATTTCCATAAGACCGGGAATTTGTTTGCAAAGTTGTTTCTCTAAACATTTAACACGAACGAAGTTCAAACCTGCGAGAATGATTTTCATCCCGAATAATACAGTACTGTACATCACGGGTAATTTGCATTACTTGTGCTGTACGGCCCTACAGCACATTAGAGCAGTATATTATTATTGTACACTGTTATGCTGACTGTATCATTAACGTACATTATTACCGTATTTCGTTATGCCGTACAAAACCAGTTATACAAAACGCACGAAGGCTGCTTTGAAAGGCGCGCGTCTGCAGGCCTTATAACCATCCGTATAAAGAACGGCTTGACCATTTAACTATTCCTTTAAGTGTCCACGTGAACATGAGGTCTTGACTCTACGGCACCAGGTGTTTCCAGTTTCTGTTCCTGCCTTACGTACCGTCGTGTGAGCCTATTAATGGCATTGCTATGGACTGAGTTCTTATTGACGTCAGTAGTTATTGGTTATTTATCAGTCAGTGGGCCAGCACAGACGTTCACAAAGCAGGCCCTGTGACGATTCACAAGACACGCGGTACCAACAAGGTTTGGGTCTTTCCTCTGAGACGGGATTAGAGACATCAACATTGTAATGAAGCAAATGGGGAATCAGGTGCCTGTCAGATCACCAGGCTGCTCTGTCACCATGGGTAATTACCTCTGGTGTCTAATGAGGCTCCCCACCAAAGTCCGGACCCCCGTGTGAGTCGCCGTCCACGTCAAAGATCCGGTAAAGCTCAGTGCCATCAGCCTCTTGAGCGACACGCTCCCGGCGGGTCCCGACCTGCTCAGCCCACGCCTGTTCAGGGTAGGTCTTCTGCGGCCATGTCACCGAGTCAGGTCATGACCTTTGGGAGAGAGTTGATGGAGGAGGGGAGGGTGATCGTTCACTGGCAATTTAGAACAGGCGGGATGTTCACTGGAGTCTATCGTTTCTGTTTCCAGGAGAAAGACAGGCATGCGATGCTAGCAAAGACCATGTAACGGCAATAAAGTGACACCAGCACTCCAAGGAAATACTGTCGTGTTTTACAGTCTGTGCGGCTGTATTCATTGCTCGTGTTTTATTATTTGTGAAAGGAAAAGTAGTGGATAAGTAATGTGAATGATTAGAAAAGCACACTGTCAACACAAAAGCCATGTCATTAAAAAACATCTCCGATTATCAAAACAAATAAAACGTGGACATTTCTTACCTTCCAAAAGTGGATTGGCTTTAAGACGAGCTGTCTGGTATAGTTTAAAATTTTTTCATAATTAAAGACTCTTCCTAAATAGGAACTTTAGAACTTCAATTATGTTTTTTATTCCTTGTGGTGAGCGGTTTGGTTTTCTGCTCGGGACCAGCTGTGTGTTACCCTAAAACCTGTTCATGTTTTAGAGCAGCTCTTCTGAGAGAAATTTTATTTTTTTTTTACTTCTTTTTTTTTTTCTTGCATGAAGGAAACGGCCTTCGCACATAAATGGCTAGGTTTGGATTAATCTAATCACTGCCATGCTGACGCACTAAATGGTAAGGACGACATTTTACTCCCAGCGTAATTCTGCTACGACCTTAATCAGATTTCATCGGGTTTTCAAATTGGTGTCGAAGAGAAATTTATTTGTGAATAAACACGGTGACGTTTGCGTAAAGGCGGCATCCAGGCAGCTGCGCTTAATCATAGACAAATAAAACTGAGTGCCAAAAAGCGCAGCTGCCATGTCTGCTCCTAAGGCTTTTAATTGAAACTTGCGCACTTTTGCAGCCTCTGGCCGCCGCGCGCCTGGACTGACGCTGATTTTTGCGCTCCGGCGGCTCGATGCGCCGCCGCGTCTCCTACCTCCGCTTTCGGCATCTCGGCTCCAGGCTGCATGAAAAGGACTGAAACGCAACAGGAGGGTCTGGCGACCGCATGAAACACCCCGTGGAAAGCTGTCATCTTGAAAGGAAGAGCGGAGCAGCAGCGGATTGCAGCCCAGATGCGCTCTCTTGCGTTTATACTGTCGTGGAAGAGATAAACGCCTTATTTATACGTCTAAGAAACAGCGCGCTTCATTTCTCCCTGACAAGCACTTAGATTCTGCATGATTTTAATGCTCCCTATAAGCCTGGAATAAAAACCCCGAGGTGATTCAAATACATACAAATGCAGAGAAAACCAGTTTTCAGAAATTCCTTTCATGGATGTACGTTTAATTTCTAAATGCAGACTATAGTACATTTTGTAAAACCCCGTGTATTGCTGTTAAATATACCCTGGATTTCTTTTCTTTTGTTTATTTATTTATTTTTTTGAAGTGCACGTTTTCTTTAGATGAATAAATTCTCTACACTTCGTCTGTGTCTTGCAGCCACGACGCTGTAAATTTGGATTGGCGACAAAACGAGATGTGTGATCAAAGCAGCAAAAAAGGGAGATGAGCAAATTAGCCCTTTTATCTGCTAGCATCGGATACAAATACATACATATAGACTAATGCATTCTGCTTAATTAGGTGTTGTTTTTATTCTTACCTGTTATGGTGGATAACTATGCATAACCATGAATCAAATACAAACATCGAATTTTCTTTAGTTGTGCGATATTATCTCAATTTATTGTAGGATGTTGGGTACTCCTAATAACATATAAATTCATATACATATGTAAATCTATTAATAATGAAAATCATCTAACGGTTAATTTACTGACAATTACTGAGACCAGTGGCGTAGGTTTGACTTGAAAGTTTGTTAGGGGTGACACGGGCCTAGCATCCCTAAATAAATCAAGGCGTATGATTCAAATCGAGAGTGACCGCTGCCCCCCGTCGTTATTCAGAACAGCAGGGCCATCCTCCCATTCATCAGTGTGCATACCGACACCGAGGGTGTTGAACGAAAAGCCGGCCCTCAGAAACGAGCTGAGCGTCAGAACCGACAACATCTGTTTCTAATAGGCGCCGTGCAGTGGCGAGAAAGTACAGGCCGTTGTACCTTTAAATAGCCTGCGGCTAGGGAAGGACGTTTGCGGGTCACATTGTTCCATCCCAGATTCCCTGAATGTGGACTGCAGTTTTATCCCTTTGAAGAAAACAAATGTACAATTAGAGAGGAATGCGTACAATGTCTGCAGCCCATGAATTTTTTTTTTTTGCAGTGGTCTACGGTGGTGAAATTATAGATGTTTTTCCTGTTTCCCTGGCCTCCCAGATCCACCGAATGGATGCTATTTATTATCAGATTTCGGTCTGAAAATCTCGCTGCCCGCCTGGCCGGTCCGGGAGCGCATTTCCTTTGAACAAATGGTCTGTCAGCTTCCATCACCGATTTCTAGCTCAAAAAGCACGTATCTCACACGGTCCCTGGCCTTGACCGCAATTGTAGGTCTTGCATTTCGAAGAAATAAAAAATCTGAACATGATTACCGGCAACTGTTTCTGTAGGCCTATTGGTCGTGGCATACTGGTTATAACATATGCATATAATATTTGTTATTCAGTTAGCTGAATCAAAGCTTTAAAAAAGACTCATGCATGAAATAAAAAGGTAAATTTGCAGGCTGCAGCACAGCCTGTAGGCTACCAGCCCTCTGAAGCCCCGCTCTCAGGCTCCATGAACAGGTATGCCAAAGCTTTCTGAAGTAATCATACTGCCGGGTCAGGAGAGGAATGGCTGAGATTTCTCCGCACGGCTGATGAGCACGACGTTTAAGGTCACATCCCATGACACGTTGACAGGGAATCATTAGGCCACATCCATAGTTTCCTACAAACACACGGACGCAGGTCCCCCTTAATTACGCGAACAGGTAAAGGGCTTCGGTGGGACTCGAACCTCTACAGAGCCAGTAACACTGGCAGAGTTTCGTGTTCATCATCGGGCTTATGAATCTCGAGTAAGGGATGGAGGGCTAAAAAAAAAAACTGAATTAAAAGATTTTTCATGCAAGACCCGTTTAAAAATGTTAGCAATTTGGCTGCATAACCAGTTAATGGTGTTTTAAAAGACATGTAGCTCCCCCATGAACCCAAAGTGGACAAGTAGATGGAAGATGGATGGATGGACGGATGGATGGATGGATGGATGGATGTGCCATTTGCACAATTTAAAATTTGTCATTAATGGCAGTAGGTGATGTGATTAAAATGCCACCCAGATGCTGCCCAGACGAGGTTGGTTGGTTGGATGGATAGATAGATGGATAGGATCATACAGTGTCTATGTATCTATCCATCTATCCATCCTCACTGTGCCTGTCATTCCCTATCAGATTTACCTACACGGGCGCAGGTTTGAACGCGGCTGCCCCGCCGGAGGTCCGCTGCCATTTCATACGCTTCATTCTCACCGTGTAAAGTGAAGCTTGATGTTCACGGTACAGCTGAAGCTGGGCTCGGCCACCGCCGGCGGGTCATCCTCCAAGCCGTCTTTTAAAGGCGCACTTAAAAACGTCGCGTTGCCCTGCGCTTCGAAATGGGGGAAAGACATTCTGACATTCAGTTGTTTATGTTTATTGTTTATCCATACAACACAAACACCTATTTAATTTTTTTCAGCTGTCAAAATGATCAATTTGTTGTTTAATTTGCATACAGATAGAAACATCACAAATTAAGGAAGTGGTTGTAATATATTGATTTGTGGAAGATGTTCATTAAATACAAATAAATGCAAAATAGAAATACAAAAAAAAAGAAAACTTAAATGTCTGCTGTCTGTATGCATTATAAAATCAGGTGATGATGACCTGGTTCGTTTTAGTCGGGATTTCCCTTTAATATAACAACATGTAAGCATTACACAAATCCCCTGAGGTCGGTGGGACTTTGCCACACAGGGCAGGTTTGCTGGAGATGCACCTGCTATCACGTGGTCAATCCACAGCTCTGAAGGCAGCAGACCCCCACACACCTGGATGTCCATCCCACCAATCGACGTCCCTTTGCCGGCTGCTCTGTGCGCATATGGAATACGTGGCCCTCTTCACATGAGTCCTTAACACCGTCTGTGCAGTTACAAAAAGAACGGAACGAGGCAAAAAGGAGAGAAAGAGTAAAGAGAGAGAGGCAGAGCGAGAGAGAGAGGGAGAGAGAAAGAGAAAGGCAGAGAGAGAGAGGCAGAGAGAGAGAGAGAAAGGCAGAGAGAGAGAGGCAGAGAGGGAGACAGGGAGAGAGGCAGAGAGAGTGAGAGAAAGGCAGAGAGAGAGAGGCAGAGAGGGAGAGAGAGAAAGGCAGAGAGAGAGAGGGAGAGAGAGGCAGAGAGAGAGAGAGAAAGGCAGAGAGAGAGAGGCAGAGAGGGAGAGAGAGGCAGAGAGATACAGAGAAAGGCAGAGAGAGAGGCAGAGAGAGAAAAGAGAAAGAGAGAAAAGAGAGAGAGAGGCAGCGTCTCTGGAGTCTGAATATTTAATGGCATTGAAATAATAGTCGTCTTTTATCCTCCGCGAGCGTAATCAAAGAGCTGGCTTAAGTTACTGTATATGACAGGATAATTGGACACATGCCATCATTATTCACAGCTAAAGAGGTCAGCTCTGCACCGAGGCGTGTCCTCTCCGGTTTCACCATAGGCAGGGGAGAGCCGAGCTGATAGGAAATTCACCTTCCCGGGAAATCATGACCATGCTGCTTTTTGCCACTAAAAAATACAATAGTAATAATAATAATTATTATCATTTCGCAAACAAACGGCTATGCTGATCCTGAGGTTTTCTCTGCTGTCACTCGAGGGATCAAGTTGTTATCAGTGTTAAGTGTGTTGGTTCAAGCTTGATTAAATATGCTAGTTTCACGTTGATTCATAGTAAAAAAATAGTCTTATAAAAGGTGAGTTTAAAACTTAATATTAACAATAGGGGTTCATTGTAACTGAATTTGCTAAGTGACCCATTTGGGAGCAGAGAACGAAGGGCCACCAGTGCAGGAGGTGTGCCTCAGAGCTGTTTAACCATGTTTCTGGTAGTGAGGGCAGGTGGTGTGGAGCCCCTCTTCTGAGGACTACTATACCTCAGTGGCTGGTACAGAGACAGCGTCCGAGACACCACGGTTTCCACCCAGGCTTATTTCAGCTCTCCTGGACAGACGTCTATCCGATACTCTGCCTTTCTTGTCAGCCTCCATAGCTGGAATACATATGGCTCGCATTGAGATTTCCTCTTCTCTGTCAGATCGTGTATTTTGACCCGGCGTGTAACCTTAGACTCGGAACCGTGGAGCACCTGCACCTTTACAGAGATGAATGAAATAAGCTGGAGTAGAACCGTCTGATGACGGAGACAAAAGGCAGTGAAATTCCACAACCGTGAAAAAACAGAGGAGAAAAGACACGCAAACCAGCCAGTCACCTCCCCTCCTTCTCTGGCCACAGGTTCCAGAGATCGTGCTCCAAGCAGGGTGTGGATACAGCAGTGCAGGACGGCATCGTTCTTTCCTACCAGCTCTCATCGATATACACAGCGTCAAGGTTTCTCCATGCGGCCGTATGCAGGTCCCAGGTTCCGATTAGGGTCCATTTCATCAAATTTGGGCAGAAAACGTGAGCTATCCATTTTTCAGTACATCAATCCATCTGCAGGCTGCTTATTTCAGACAGGATCTCCTGGGGGCTGAAGCCCATCCCAGTCTATCAAAGGGCACAGGGCTGGGGTACACCCTGGATGGGGTGGCAGTCTATCACAGGGCACAGGGCTGGGGTACACCCTGGATGGGGTGCCAGTCTATCACAGGGCACAGGGCTGGGGTACACCCTGGATGGGGTGCCAGTCTATCAAAGGGCACAGGGCTGGGGTTCACCCTGGATGGGGTGGCAGTCTATTACAGGGCACAGGGCTGGGGTACACCCTGGATGGGGTGCCAGTCTATCACAGGGCACAGGGCTGGGGTACACCCTGGA
>JAACJT020000033.1:11960734-11994967 GCA_009936485.2 Gymnarchus niloticus
GCACAGGGCTGGGGTACACCCTGGATGGGGTGCCAGTCCATCACAGGGCACAGGGCTGGGGTACACCCTGGATGGGACGCCAGTCTATCACAGGGCACAGGGCTGGGGTACACCCTGGATGGGGTGCCAGTCTATCACAGATGCACAAATTCACACAGACACAATAATACGTTACAGGTAATTTAGAGACAGCAATTAGCTTAACTGCATGTCTTTGAAGTGTATAGGAGGAAACCGGAGTACAGAGAGGACCCCGAAACATGAACCACTGTCTACAAAAATATAAGGAGGGCCGTGTCAGCTTTAACCTCTCTTAAAGGTGCTGCAGGACAATCCCTTTAAAACCTTTTAATGAAAGTAACACACCACAATAGGAAGCTAAAGGAAGTGACCTATTACATTTCCATTCACCTTGTTTAAAGCCAAAGCAGCATTATCGATTTTGTTTCATTCATATTTTGTGGCATGCTTTATCCAGCGAGTGCTTAGAGACGTACGCCTTGTGTCGGTCTCAGGGTGGTTTTCGCTATGCGGTACAGCTCTGCTAAAATGTATACCTTTCATTTTCGTCCCTAAAAAGGCCACTTAACGTGCTGTGAGAGTAATGATGTCATCAAGTTTCATATTCTCTCCAATAAAATTTCAAAGTTAAAATGCCCCACCATTTCTACCAAATAAAGGACCTGAAACTAGCGACAAATGCTTCCTGATATCTAAAACCTGAAAAATCTCTAACTAAATGACCCTGTACTAGAACCTGAAAATATACCTGTTCTCTGTATGTGGAGCTCATTCAATACAGCTTTGAAACTCCCACTCTCGTCTGTTGGCGCCATAACGGACTGGCATCTCAGCCAACTCTGTACCCTGTACTGCCTTCAATACAGGCCCCAAACCCCCAGGATACCCGGCAATAGCAGACGGATGGACATGTGCCACAGTTGAACAATCAGACAAGCATGTAGCAAAACCAACAATTTGGGCAAACGATAACAAATGTAACAATTGTAATATTCATGGAAGAATAGGAAAAATGAGGTTCTCACTTCAAGTGAAAAACACACGCGTCTCGTTAAATTGTAATTTTGTCTTTCTCTTGTTTTCGATCAACTGTGTCCGAGTTCTAAATATTGACAGGCATACTAAGTTAGAATCAACAATGACAGTTTTGAAAACAAACTCCAAATATCTTGCAACAATGGACAGCTACCAATTTGATAATGCAGGTTTTTCTTGTTTTTTTTGGCTGCGTTACTCCATTTTATTGAAAACAAACAGCTGAGGTTG
Organism: Gymnarchus niloticus; assembly: GCA_009936485.2. Classification (NCBI taxonomy): domain Eukaryota; kingdom Metazoa; phylum Chordata; class Actinopteri; order Osteoglossiformes; family Gymnarchidae; genus Gymnarchus; species Gymnarchus niloticus. The sequence goes on from JAACJT020000033.1 coordinate 11,962,022, forward strand.
ATATCAACGAAGTATTAACAGATTAAGACGTAAAGCGGCGAATCCCCAAAACACAAAACGCAAGCTGACACTTTCTCTGGCCTTATGAAATGATGTTATAATTATCATACAGAATTTCTTTCTCTTTCTTTCTTTCTTTCTCTCTAAGAAGCATGGCATTTCGTTATTGTACTGTACTTTCTTATACAGCTCCAGATAACTGCTTATTATGCATGCTGGTACATTACCACGTTTTCCTTTTCAAAACCCTGAGTAATTTGTTTGGACTCCTCAGCTTCACAATGTGTTCCTGGAAGAGCGACCCCTCCCTCCCTCCCCCCAAATAAACGTTTAAACACTGAAGATGAACATCTGGGCTCCACATCAGCGCATGGGAGACACCTGTCTACATCCAGATCAGTGCTGGGAATATTCCTCTAAGGTTCAAAAGGAGGGGCTGCCGGGGTTCTACGACATAACAGCTGACTTTCATCTCACTCTGCACGCAGTTTTGCGCCAACTTTTTCAAGACAATAAACGATAACAGCAACGATTCTGCCTCCTTCTAAAGCGCTTTAGGTAGACACCGTGGATCACGAGTTAAAAAAATGGATTAATTCTTCAAATCATAGAAATCCAAAGCACGAAACACTTTAGACTGTATGCCAGATCTGCCACACAGCTCATTTTGAAAGAAAACCATTTCAGATCATCACACAATAAGCCGGAAAATATTTGGTACAGAAAATGCTGCAATCGTAAAAATCTCTAACCTGAGATGCATGGTGAGGATGAAGGAATATTTTAGCCATGAATACACATCTATATTCTCTTCTGTTTTCTGGAGTCTCTTAATACGTGAAAGCCAGTATAATTTTTAGAGAGCTTTTGGAACAATTTTCCCTGTACTTGTTAGATTATAAATGGTACATTTTCAGTGTTAATGTTCTAACTTTTTTTTTTTAATGAAAGCTGTTACTCCTGAGTTAAAGGGAATTCCCCTCCTGTGAAAAAGGGTCTTTCTTCGCAGACCAATGCATTAAATCAGGAATTTATTTTAATGAGGAAATATAGATTACTTTTGCATGGATGGCTCACACAAGACCTTTTGTGTACTACTGGAGGGAAGCCATTAGGTCTTCATACACACATGTGAAAAAAATTACCACGACTCACTAGAACCCTTTGGTGTAAACGGCCTTGTATTTCTGAATGAACTCACGTGGCTAAATGACCACGTGTCTGTTCATTCGGGCCTCTGCTCCTGATGCGGATCCGCTTGTCATTCAGACTGCAGCGGTGGAGGATGCACGTCGTGTGGCCAGCGCTCTTGCCAGGTAAATCTGATTCCTCCTCTTGTTTTGCTGTAAACCCCCATGGTGATTTGTGATACGAACCAAGCAACGACAACATGGGTGAGAAAAAAAATTGGATCAGTTTTCATTTTAAGTTAATTGATTAATGACTTCTGTATACAGGCGTGTTTACAATTTTGACAGACGACAGCAGATCTGTCAATACCCATTCCCACAGTTCAGCGTCACCCGATCTTCTCATCTCCCGTCTCCGTTGACTCTGGTCTGTTAAAACCACTTCATATTGTTGCCTATAACTGATGTTTGGTCTCCCGAGATGTAAATCTTCCTCCACCTGCGCCCCAAAGCCAGTTAACGGCAGGAGAGCGCAGCGGACACATCGTCCGTGTCGCATGTCCCTTGCCGGACACCCAGCAGCTACGGCGACGTCCCCTTTAAATCCGACCCGTAAAGATTCCACGTGTCGGCCGATTACACGTTCGCATGATTAGAGGCTTGGGCTACATAAACAGGCAGTGTCAAGGTTTACATTTTACCGCTTAAGTGCAACCAGCTGCTCAAAGCGAACCCCCAGAGGGGGGAAAAAATGTAGTTAATCAAGAAGATGGAGAGCTTTTTAAAACTTTTCCACTGCCCCTTTAATTGAGATTGATGGATGCGCCGTGCAACTGGGTGTGTATTATAGAAAACTGTACCATGAACTGATATTCACACTTATAGACTCACACGGGCCAAAGATAAATTAATAAATGGATTAAAGCGTGCATTTACAATATATACCTTCGTGCCAAACCTGCTTCCTCAACGTTACGCAGAAGTGTTTTAGATGATTCGTTTATTTTGCGTCGTTTGGACTGAGCTCTGGTGGGCAGCCCTTATCGCCTCTGCTCTGTAATTAGGACAGATCATCTGTGAGGTCTGGAGCACAGGGAATGCCGAAGGCCTCTTCCAAACAGTACCTCTCATTTTGACCTTTGCTTTTGGCATGCAAGTTTACACAGAGGGCTCATCTTCGTCCTTTTCATCTGCACAAACAGAGGGAAACCTAAACAGCCCACTTAAAATGTCCGTCAAACTGATTTAAAGAAGGGCAAAATAAAAACCTAGGAAGGTCAATGTGTTTAAAAGCAGAGGTACACAATTTACAATAGGTGGAACACGGAGGGAATTATCAGGGGCGGTGAAAGGGTAATAAAATGCCTCACACAGTTTGAGACGCGTAGACCCGTAACAGGTGAACGTTGTAAGACGAAACACCCCCAGCGGAAACGGAGAGTGGACTGCTCCGTGGGGAAGATGGCAGAAACCCTGAAAGAGCTTCAGATGAGCAGTATTGCTTTAACGAGTATCACTCATTTCTTGTAAAGAACATTACTCAGGACACACACCACTGTAAATACCTTCTGGGAGGAAAGATGTAGGCTATCCCATACTGCGATGCTACCCTGCCCTTTGTTGCTGGTCCCTCATTGGATGCTCAGGTTACAGCTGCACTTTAAGGACAGGTGGCTGCCAGTGCTGTATTGACCTGGCTGTATGTCACTTTGACCGAAGCCTCCACTATGTAAATAAGCTGTCAATGTTAGCTCATCTTCTTCACGCAGAGAAACATGTGCTTTCGACCTTACCGGGCGGTGTTACTTGTAGTTTTTGCCGTGAAACATTTTACTGTCTTGAAATCATTTGCTGATGTAGGTCTGGGTTAAAGGATTTGAGAAGATGTAAAATCCTGCATGCGAGAAGAGGGCGCTCAGCCTCTTCTGTTAATTCCGGAATGACAGAGATGGTGAAGATTAACGCAGTTCTGACTCAGATGAATCTGAGGGCTTATACTAGTTCAATATAGCTTCGAAGTTCCCATTCCGTAAGGCAGAAGACACACCGAAAACGAAGCCCTGTACTACGCAGTGTTTTTAATGGCAATGAAGCCATCGACGTGTCATTGGAATACTGTCGTTAACCACGGAGTGATCCATTTCTCAGATTAACAACGATCTTTCTCCCAAGGAGTTCTTTGAGAGCTGCCCAGCAAAACTCATTCAGTCAGTGTTAATCCAGTAATTGGTGTGGTGTTTGCTTAACAGGGCTCTGTGAAGGAGCCGTCCCTGCACATGACCCAAAGGTCACTGGTCCAAATACCACGACTGGTAAAAGCAGTCACATCACCGCTGGGCCCCTAACCCCACGACTGATCCATGTACTCTGGGATATATCTGCCTCACTGTAGATTCCTTTAGACCAAAGCATCTTAAATGGCATATCTTTTTAAAGTGACAGACAGCATGGTCCTGTACCTATTAAACGTCTTTGTGAACCTCTTCATTTGTATTTCACGTAAATATTTTTACAAAAATGGTCCCATTGTAAGGGCATTTTACAAGATTTTTTTATTTCTCCCTTTGTTGGGCACATTTATATAATTTGGGACCATGGCTTTGTATTTTTAATTTTTTAAGGGTTTCCCTTTCCACCTTTAAACATAAAGCCTTTTATATGGGGCCGTGTTAAGAAACTGGAAGGACATCGAGTTTAATTAATCCTGGAAGAGAGATAAAAGCAGAAGAAAGTAGCTTTCATGACAATAATAATCAAAAATGTAAGCACAGCTGTGTAAACATTTTATCTAAAAATATATGCACAACAATGGGACTTGGCGTGGAAAATAACTTTGCATTATCAATCTAAACACACCAGATGCACATTAATTATGGAACGATTCCCATTCATTCATTAAAGTGCATTATAAGAAAAACATCCAACGGTCGACGTAGTCATTTTTGTTGCCAGCGTGGAAAACGGTTTGTGTTCGGATATTTCCTGTTTTGTGCCATTTTGTCGAGTCTGTAACAACAATCCAAAACTCGTGTTTACATTTATCACAGGCTGAGAGAGACTACGCTTGCCAGCCCGGCCGTGATAACTAGATGGCCATCGGCTCTTGAGAGCCGTCCCTGATTGATGCCAGGCGTCCGAGGGAAGGGTAAACATCAACTACAGCAGCACCCTTAGCCAATCAGGACTCCGAGCGGAATTCTCATTTCCGTACATCCTCGGAACTATTCCAGCAACGTTTGTCGGTAAACATTAGATAGCAGTCGACATTTAACTGTGGAAGCAAAACATATAAATCCTATATATACACGAGGTCTGAAAAGCCGACAGCCATCTATCAATCATGCACCTGTCGTTCTGAGGTAAGGCAGAGAAATGACAATCAACTGTACATGAACTCATCCTCTTCTTCCCTATTATTTCCAGCCAGCTTGTGTATTTTTTCTTTTCAGAAATGAAACGCAGGATACCATTAGTTACGTGATCCTATCAGAGGATCCAGGAAATCATACGTCAGATGTGCGAATGTTACTGTTCCTCATGTTTATGGCGAATCTTCTATGTCAATAAGCGGGAAAAAGCGCCTTTTATTTAAAAAGAGTACACGGAAGGCCGTTAAAATGCCCTAACTTATCCATGCACACACGTACACCATGGAATGTGGGAGCAAAGATCAGCCGTGCAGCTGCCAGCAGCGAGTGTGGAGGACGGGACTCAGTCTGCCTCCTTCTGGGGGCCACTTTCACCGGCGACGTCTGGAATGCATCTGATGAGAGATGGCCCGGCCCATGTCGCCTGATGACACCGAACTAGGACCCCAGGGGGCTACGGTAAGACCCGGGCAGAGCCAACTCGACATCAGGATGCTGTATTCGAGCCCTTGCCGGGCGGTCAGGGACATCAGAAGGTCATGTGGATCACTGCTCTGATGCTTTAATACAGACGTATCTTTGTGGGAAACGAATAAGGGCTGCAATTAGCGTAACTGAAAATGAACACACGAGCAAACGTGCATCCATCGGAAGATTAGCGATGTATAACTTAAGAACATTGCAATTAGGGCCCAGTACTTCTAGCTCCCGTGTGACGTCTGTAAGGTGCTTCACATTCGCCTGAAAAGAAGGTGCGGAGTAAGAGCTTATGGTCCTGACTGGGGATGCTTGGCATGAAGCACTCAGCAGTCCCCCATAACCATCACTATGAGCCTGTGAAACAGAACTAGCCTGCGATGGAGGGGCTAATAATGCATGTCTGTCGAGCTGCTGCCAGGCATCACCATCATACTCTGCACTGATGCCTCTCTGGGTGTTAGCTGGCTCCCCCAGCTCCAAAATGATTGTAGTTGGAAAAACACACAGCCCCAGACAGTGATCAATATCCATTTCGGGTCTCATGGGTCCTGCGTGTAACCCCGCTGTCTGTACCGATGATCTTCCAATTCATTTATGGAAACTCAGAGTAAACCATCTGGGCTTAACGGCCTGCCCTCATTTGTAATATTTATTACATTGTTTGAATTTCACGGCTTGAAATACATTTTTGAAGGAGCACGGTTCCCGTGAGGGCAAAAAGCAGAAAGTAAACTTGACATGAGAATCGCGGTACTGACTTTAAGACTTAGATGTGGACAAGTTAAGAAGTCATCCTCCGCCACCACGGCCGAGTCCCAGCCCCCCCTATACGCACCCCTATAACACCTCCTGTTTTACACACTTTGGACCACCTTAGACCACCTTACAGCACCTCCCTTCACAATGCACGCACTTTAAACGTGTAAAGTACCTCGTTTACATTTTTCCTAGAGAGACTGCGGGATCTGGGAAATAATCGACTTGGGACGATCCAGCAATTTGGCTCTGTGGTCGTTGGTGAAAACCTCTTAAATCATTTAAACGCAAATGGACCTGAACTCTGGTGCACGGAGCCTTCATCTTCCTGGGTAATTCATATGGCGTCTGATTGACGTTTCTACCCACCTTACATATCCTGTGCAATTAAACTGTGAAACGACACTCCACAGGAAAATGGTTTTAAAGATGAATTACTCAGCAAACGACAGACGGGGAGGGAGACTCAGCTTTCTCCTGACTCCCATCTCTTCCTGCCAAGGTGAACTTCCATCACCCCGTCGAAGACGCAGCGAAACAAACGCCTTCATTTAGCGCGGCTCTCGTTCGGTTCACACGGCATGGACGCTTACTGGCTTCCCCCTGCCCACGTAAAGACGTGTTATGTTGGGTCGGCACCCCGAACACACACGCCGGACGCTCCGCGCTGGGAACCAGAAAAAGACATTTAAACAGGCTTTTAACATTTAAACTTTTGCTATTATTATTAGTAGTATTATTAATATATATTAATATATTAAATAATATTAATAATAATTATTATTATTAGTTATGATCACTTATAATAACATATATAGTAGTAATAATTCATCATTATCGATTAATTGTCAATAAATGATATACTACTAATAATATACTTTGTGAATTATTCCCGGTCACCCTGTAAGATAAAACCTTACCAATGGAGAGCCCTCAGCTGATCTGAGAGGCCACGTTAAAAAGGTCTGAGATTACAAGGTTTTCACGCATTTTGCACCTACATGTCTCGTCCAGTGACAGTGAGAGGCTGATGAGACCGTGCATTATTATTCAGTTCAGTTTTATTTATAGGGCGCCCTTAATATGAAGCGCAGTCACAACGCCGATGTGCCGATGGGGAATTATAGCAAAGTGGAATTAATTACAAATAACAGCGGGACAAACATCCAGCTCCGCAATTAAGACCTCTGCATCAATAACTTCAGACAAATGACATATTTTCGCAACTGTTTATGATCAAGAGTATATGAGCATACATTTGGACTAATGCGTAAATGGCCGAGCACTCGGGCCACTCCCATCCCTCCCGTGTTTATTACTTACCCATTATTAAGGCTTTGGGTTGTTTTAAGCAGAAGTCCATTTTCATTTGAAACACACAGCTGAATACCGTCGGAGAAGCTTGATCTCGGGCTCTTGTGCAGGGTTTTAATCCTTTACTACGACTCTGCAGGACTCAGTTGCTAGATGACATGCACGCACAACAGAGAAGCACACAACTGGCTTAAAAACACCTTAGAGGGAATCTGTGAGGAGCACACAGCTGAAAGGAGCTTACTGCGTAAAAGAAGGGATGCTTACTGTTTCGCTGTGTAAAATTGACCATACATACATACACACAGTCCATCTGCACAGGAGGAGTTGTGCTCAACACACACACCACCGGGAGTGTAGTGGCATTTACAGATCAGAGCACACTTTGGAGTTATACTCCCAGCGAATCAGAAACGCTTCATTTCCAAAGAGTAATATGATTTCTGATGAGTTTTACCTAAGCTTGCAAAACGCAGTGCGCATTTTACTTGGCATGCAGTTTCTGCTCCTCCACGCGTTGGCGCAGCGCGTCTGCGCCGCTGTTGCACTGGAAGGAAACACGCAGTCCATCAAGTAAATATACTGCATGCTGCCAGCACTGATGAAATACCGGGAGATGCTGCTGTATTCATAGGCATCATAGTGAGTTCATTAGGAGCCACAGGTAGGGCTGCGTGTAGGTAAGTCAAGCAGAGTTCCTGTATGCTTCAGTTTGGAGAATTTGCTTCGTGTTTTTTTGCATTGCGCACACGCGTCATTGTTGGGGAAGCCGTGATGCCGTCCAGGAGTCGCTTAGACTGGCCTGGATTCAGCTTGGGAGTGGGCAGGCTGGCTGGAGGAGCGCAGCTCATAGCGTACATCTGAGCAGGCATACAGAGGAAGGCTTCCCGAACGGCCCGGGACGTGCTGTCGCATCGCCAGAAGGCTGCCGTCACTCTTGGGTCAGTGACGTCACTCCCGGGCCAGTGACGTCACGAAGCAACAAAAAGTCGTCGGCGGGAGTCGGTCGGTGGAGTCATCTCACCCTAAGTGAGGGAGACTCTGCAGTTGTCATGGAAGCGAAGGAAGTGCGGCGATTTCAGGGAACTCCCAGAAGTTCGCTTCTTCTCCTGGCTTCTTCTTAAAACACCCAGTGAGGTCATCTTTGGGTCCTGCCCCTTTCTATAGGCTACGGACGGGAGGTGGTCTGTGCCGAGGGGGGCTTCCCTGTGATGTGCGAGCTGTGGGACAGCAAGGCGACAGCAAGCCGTAGGTGGCAGCCAGTCGGATCTCGGTCGCCGCTCAGTGTGACTGCGGGTGCATCGCGGGCGAGACGCCGTATTAAAAGGCGAGCTTGACTTTCATTTTGGGATTTCGCGAGTCTGAAAGGCCATCATTTAATTTAATTTAATTTAATTTAATTTAATCTGATTTAATTTGATTCTATGTTAGAAAAGGCACTGGAAGGCGACAGTCATGCCCGCAGAGCATCTGAGAAGGTCTGGGTGACTTCTGCAAGGCTGACATTGGGGATCTATGACAGATCAGCCCGCATCCCGGCGGCACCGGGCTGCTCCACCTCCACCTCCACCTGCGGCTGCGGCATCAGATCCTCCGTCAGAGGCGGCAGCTGGACGTCATGTGGCTGATGTGCACGCCGCCACAGTCTCTCTTCTCCCGCAGCCTCCCTGTGCGTCTGTTTGATGGCTCCGTGACTTTTTAAAGCCCCGCAGACGGCCGACGCTCTTATCTCTGAGGGACTGAGCGCGTTTTTTTTTTTGTTTTTTTTTGTGTGCTTTTTTCTTTCTTTCTTTCTTTCTTCTTTCTTTCTCTGTGTGGGTATTTTGTTATCATATTTTGACTGCCTTCAAAAAACTGTGCCCCCCCCCTTTACTTTTTATCCCTTTTTTTTTTTTTTTTTTTTTTAGCCAGCAGGTATATGATCTGCACCACCTCCTCCTCCTCCACCTCATCTTCTTCTTCATCTTCTCCTTCTTCTCCTTCTTCTCCTCCACTTCAAAGAAGCGCCGAGATCTCGCTTTCCAGCCGCCCTCTTTAAATGCCTCCCACGGAGGAGCCCCGTCCTCATGGCCACCTCTCGCCCTAAGGCTTCCACTCAGCTCCGCTACTGACAGGCTGCGCTCCGGGGATCGAGCCATGGTGGCGGTGCTCCGCGGCCCCATGCTCCTCATGCTGGCTCAGGTGCTGCTCGGCGGCTCGGCCGGACTCATACCGGAGGTCGGCCGGAGGAAATACAGCGAGTCGGGCAGGCAGAGCCCGCAGCAGTCGCAGAGCATCCTCGACCACTTCGAGCTTCGCCTCCTCGGCATGTTCGGACTCAGACGGAGACCGAGCCCCGGCAGACTGGCCGTGGTGCCCCAGTACATGGTGGACCTCTTCCACATGTACTCCGGCGGCCGGGATGGGAACGTCAGCCGGGGCAGGGGCGTCATGGGCCGGCATGTGGAGCGCTCGGCCGGCGGTGCCAACACCGTCAGGAGTTTCCACCACGAAGGTGAGTCCCCGACGCCGGGGGCTTCGCTCCGGATCGGTTGGCTGAGATGCAAAGGGAGCCCCGCTGGGATCGTTGAAGGCAGGGCGACCGTGGAGAAGGAATCCCGTTTGTTTGTTTGTTTGTTTGTTTGTTTGTTTGTTTGTTTGTTTTGCGCACTGTGTTGCAGGAAAGTTTCTCTCATATGCTTTAGAGAACATGAGCGCTATAATATGACCCCCCCCCCCCCTCTTATTGATGCCCCTCGGCAGAATAGCCGGACGTGTCTGTAAATAATTTAAACTGTTTATGTTGAGCCTGAAAACACTTTTTTTTTTTTTTTTTTTTTTTTTTTTCCCCCTCTCCCTGCACGGACTGTAGTTTTATTGTCCAAACGGTTATGGGGCAACAGGAGATCATATGGTGGTAACCCGAAGATCACATTTCATCACGGAAATCTGGACTTGGCGGCGCGGAGCTCCTCTCAGTAACGGAGAAAAACTCTTAATATCATCTTAAATTGGGGGGCTTGAAAAAACCAAACCAAACCAGCTAAAGGGAATGTACCTCTTTACTTTTAATCGGGAATGAAAAAACATTTTAATTATAGAGCGGTTTTCATAATAGTGTTTGTCTTGCTGCTGTCTAAATAAACTCTATAATAGCTTGATAATAATAATTACATAAAAATTCTCAGCACTGAGCCGCTTATGCAGCAGAACACTGATTATTCCACGCAGGATCTACGTAAATAATGATCACATTTTTTAATAACTGTGCGCCTCCTGTTTTATGTCCTTTCCTGTTGTGCGTGTGTGTGATAGGCGGTGTCTAAAACACACTGCGTTTCTTATTTAAAGTCCTGCTTTTTTATCTGAAACAACAGAAGTCACCAAAGCATCGCTGAAGGTCTTCTAAGCTCCTCTGTCTGTGTTAAGGTCCTTATTTCCAGTGCTCTCCTGTGTTAAATTACAGTCATCTTACCACCGCTTTCAAGTTTCCCTTTTATGCCCAAACACTTTTCTTCTCTTTCCAAACACCAACCTTTTTGTAAAGTATCCGCACAAACAAAACCTTCGTTTCTCTTTCTTTGTCTTTAATACCACAAAGTTTAAATCTTTGCTGTAGCTACAATCTAACCTCATAAGAGTTTGCTTTCTTCCTGTGGTTTAGGCACAGAGTTGCTATCATCATTTACGGTTTAGCTGTAAGATAAGATCTGGAACAAGTCGTAATTGTTCCTGAACTCTAGGTCACAATCTGCTAAATTACATCATTAATTTCACATGACGGTCAACCAACAAAATGATCAGAATAGAGGATGAACTATTGTTCGATGATTTTGTCCAAAACCTTTGCTTTACTGAATAATAAATACAAAGGCTGCTTTCCATCTTTGAGTCTTCTAATCAAGTATCGAGATATACCCATACTCGTCAAATGAAATGGTAACCATGTGCTATCAGTCTGATCCAATGCTATTTGTAAGTTTACGAGTGTTCTGAGTGGGGGATTCCCTACAAGATGGTTTACCTGTCTACTGTTTCAGCGTCTGATTTTAAGCGCTCTCCAGCCCCCTCGTCCTTTGCCACGGATTCTGGGACCCTTCGAAAATTTTTAGTTAGGACCTGGTACAACTTTCTATATCAGTAATACAAGATCTGTTCTATAATGACCAGAATTCAAGTGAATGACAAACTGGCCAGTGGTTACCGTCATTTAAAACGGATAATGTTTTAAGTATCGAGGTTTGCCTTGAAATTTTTTTGAATGCATCTTAAGATCAGTTGGGCCCATATGTTGTTTTGTACAGCAAGGTGTTATAATATTATATTTGGTTAGCCTAATATTCTATAGGTCTATGTTTTACCGATTACCCTTAGAGAAAGCCGACTACATTAAATTGACCCAGCAGGCTGTGATGTGAACTGTGCCGTTCCCGTACAGATCACGTGTCACACGACTAGTGAGACGTGTGAACAAACAATCTCCGCAGTCTATTGTCTGGCGTAATTGCAAGCAGAAACGAAGGCGGCCGCAGTACCTGTAGGTGGTTGGGGTGACGCGGGCCTGTGTCAACACGTTCAGAGAACGGTCTCCCTTTGAGGACAGGAGAGCCACTCAGGCTTTTCACAGAGATATGAAGACAGCAAGGTTTTTCCCCCGGATAGAAAAGATCACCCCCCCCCCCCTTTTTTTTTTTGTTTTCTTTGTGTCTGGCTATGAGTAGAAATGGGGACGGAGGGAAAAGAAACCTGAAAATTCATCTCCCCCCCCCAGATCAAAAAGGATTCCTTTTGGTGTCAAGTGAGTATCGGCAGCCTGTGGCAATGTTTCAGTAGTGGTCTGAGGACCGTGCCCCAAAGGTCGCTTATTTGGATCCAAGGAGGAACTTGCTGATCTTTTTTGAAATATTGTTTTGCACATGTAATTTATATAGTTGTGCAGGTTACCCTGGTTCAAATACATTTAAAAATACCTGCGTGTGTACATTAATACCATACAAGACTTTAAGTGAGATGACTTTACGTGAGGACAGGTTTTTTAAAGGATGGTCTTCTCATGACGTTGGCCATTGACTAAACAAACAGGTGTCTTAGCTGTGATCTCAGGTATTTGTAGCATGGCCAGTGTGTGGTAAACTGGCATCTCATTTCTGCCCCTAGAATCCTTGGAGGATCTCCTCAGCTTGGACGGAAAGACCACGCAGCAGTTCTTCTTCAATCTCACCTCCATCCCGGACTCTGAGCTGGTCATGACGGCCGAGCTGAGGATTTTTCGTCACCAGGTGATGGAGTCCGTCACCAACAGCAGCGGTGGCTATCACCGCATCAATGTATATGAAGTCCTAAAGCCTGCAGTTTCTTCGAAAGAGCCCATCACGAGACTTCTGGACACCCGGCTGGTACAGCACGGCCTTAGTGAGTGGGAAAGCTTCGACGTGAGCCTAGCCGTGGCGCGGTGGGCTGCGCAAAGGCATGCTGACCTCAGGTTTGTGGTGGAGGTGGTCCACTTGGACGGTCGGAGCAAGGAGGCGAGGCAACACGTCAGGGTGAGCAGGTCTCTGCACGACGACGAGGCCTCGTGGCCTCAGGCCAGGCCGCTCTTGGTGACGTTCAGCCACGACGGGAAGGGCGAAGTTCTTCACACACGGGAGAAGAGGCAGACCAGGAGCAAACAGAGAAAGAAGCACAAAGCTAGCTGCAGGCGGTACTCCCTCTACGTGGATTTCAGCGACGTGGGGTGGAACGACTGGATAGTGGCTCCACCGGGGTACCACGCGTTTTACTGTCACGGAGAGTGTCCCTTCCCATTGGCCGACCACCTGAACTCCACCAATCACGCCATAGTTCAGACCTTGGTCAACTCGGTGAACACGAACATTCCCCGGGCGTGTTGTGTGCCCACAGAGCTTAGCCCCATCTCCCTGCTCTATTTGGACGAGTATGAGAAAATTATCTTGAAAAACTATCAGGATATGGTTGTTGAAGGCTGTGGCTGCCGGTGAAACGAGAGGAGCCTTAGTGACACTTTATTTCCCAATGAAGACTTCTATTTATACATATATAGAAAGAAATTTTAAACCGCTATTTTGAAAAAAAGAAAATATGAAATATATTTATGTCTACAAAAGTTGGGAAAATAAATATCTTAATCAGAGGGTTATTCTTTTAATGGTTTTGAAACAAATCACCGATGTTCATTTTTAATGGGTGCAATACCGGACATGAAGTACAATGGTTAGATTTTTATGTATTTATTTCTATTATAACCACTTATGTAAATAATGTGTGTATTTATGTATAATCATGATAAAATATAGGTTTTGAACAAGGAAGTTTAGATGACTTGGACCTGTCTATTTATTTTAAACTTCAGATTTGGGGAAAAAAACAATTCCGACTTTGTTTTTTTTTTAAAAAACCGTTAAATTGGGCTCTAGGAACCCTGTTCAAAACGGAGACAGGCCCAGGATGTATCGTAGGGGAAAAAGCACATTTAAAATGTATCAACGTAGCTAAAATGCCAGCCGCCATTTCTCCGAATCGATAGGTTACCTTCTGTGTTCACCTTCAAGCTGAAAGTAAAATGCATATTTAAGGTATGCAAAGTTTCCGATTGACAGAACTGTGTTAATTCAGCGGGGGGGGGGAGGGGCAGAGTGTAGACGTTGGCACAGCATCATAAAATCAGGTGTGTCATGGATGGGTCGTTCTCATGTCGAAGATCTGGACAGTGCCGTGGGCAGGAGTAATGTGAATGCATTAAGGTACGAGAAGTAGAGGCAGCAGGTGACCCTGAATGCTCAGATACTGGCTGGTAACGTCTTCGGTATTCATACACTCTGTACCTTCTCGGAGGTTCTTCTCGGTTTAACCTGAAAGGAAGGCGACGCTGCGGTGAGAATCACACAGACACGTCATCCTCGTTCTTCACGGCGATGCCTTTGGCATCGACGCATCAACCGTCAAAAGACTTCGGCCGTTGGGTGGCTGGGCTGCTTGCAGTCTCCTCAGAGTGACTATTTTCCTTCGGGTTACTCAGACGACAAAGTGCAATTTGTTTTCCATGCTGCTAATGTAACGTAAGCGGGCGCTTCAAGAAGTAGGTGGGCTTTGCAGAGGTCACTTTGAGAGCTCCGGTAAGAGATTGGTTCTTGGAAATTTGTGGCAGCTAAAGCACACAAGCGACTGTTGCAGTGGCTGGCTGAACACCTTACTCTGATGTTGGGTTGTTTTTTTTTTTGCGTAGTAGCTTCAGAGGGGGGAAAAAAAACAGTAATAAACTGTTCTTGCAGGTACCTGTTCATGGAAAGCCTTTCACTCTGTCTCCTTCATGTACCCTACACTGAACCCAAGTCACATGTTGACAAAGGAGGCACGTATGAAAGTGACGATATAACGTATATGTGATAATGTTTCTCATCCGTAAGCGTGGGGTCGTGAGATGCGCATGAGAGCATTGGCTTTGGTTTTCAGGTACAGTGCCCTTCAGCTGTCTTCTGACGTGACGATTTTAATCTTCACGCACAAACCCCCCCCGTACGTCAGGTGATTCAAGGTGACGGGTGGAGGGGGTAAAACGAGGAGAGACCCCCGGAATGTTTTAACTTTGTGGGATCTACAAATAATTCTGTGGGGAAACGTATTGTTTTGACTTGTTATGCAGTTAATCAAAATCAATGGGTCATGTGGCCTGAACCTCAAAAAGATGAGAGCATCAAGGACACACAAGATCGAACGGTCAGTGAGAGTCGGCGAAGTTCGAATGAGACACGTTCTTAACTACAAATGCAAAGCACACGGCAGGTTCAGGCCGTAAATGGTAGAAGAAGACCCAGTCTCTAAATATATACCTATATATTTTAGCATGAGCTTGGTTTTGAAGCGTGGTATGTTGATTACTACATGGATGCATGAACGTGCTTGCAGAAAAACAACCTTTCATAGTTACTCTTCATTTGTTCCGCCGAGTCTTGCTGATGTTTTCCAGAGATTGCTGTGCAGCGACGATAGCGCGTGCCAGAAGTTATTTGTAGAGCGATGAATGGGCCGTTCGGCGAGGCCGAAACACGTCGTTGCTTAGCAGAAAGCGCTGCGTTCGAATGACACTGTCTTGACGGGCAGCTTGTTGATTGCGGGCGGAGAACTAAACGCCGGTGTTTGGTTTTTTTTTTATGGTATGTTGGGCCGACAGACGAATGAAAAGGGCAACCGCAGTTTTGATTTAGCATGCATATTTTTGGAAAGTTATACTTTTTTTAAAGAACAGAAAAACAGATCAGCTAATAAATGTGCATATTTACATAAAAAAATGAGGACTATAGGTGTGATGAGGTGTTAAACGACGAGTCTGCCGTTAAGTCGACACTTGGTGTGTGTTGCCTACCTACACGGGCCCCAGCGCGCTCGCAAAAGGCTTGCTTGGAGCAAAAGGTGCGGCACTAAACTGAGGATCTTCAGCTCAGTCAGACTGCAGAATTTGCTCATTATCTTTCCTGAATTCATAAGAAACATCTGCAGCAGCTGGGACGCTGAAATCCTGGCTGACATTTGTACATACAGAACCTTTGCAGGAGGAGGCGTGACGGATCGTGTGCACGTTGGATGGCCGCTCAATTCTGTTCTCTACGCACGCAAGCCCATGGGGGTTGAGTTCTTTATGAACCAGAGCCGCGGAATCGCGAGCCGTCGCCGTGAGAATATAAGTACGCGACACCGTTTTCGCCCTTAGTCGTGAACGACAGCTTGAAGTGTTGCCTCATGGCTCCAAGTCCATCCATCAACTCGTTGTTAAGAGGAGCCCACTGCCCAACCTTTGCTCTAGTTTTCGTACACGCAGTATGGCCAACGCAGCTTTGAGTCCTGACACGGGTTCTTACACACCCGGTTAATATTCCGTGCTCCTCCGTTCAGTCACACGCCCCGGGATCTATACTCGCCGGCGGGCATTCCATTACGTGACCCAGGAACACGTATAGGCTGACTGCCTCTTGCCGAGAATCCGGCAGGAGAAGGGTGTGATGGGGAAAGTTGTAGGAAAGCCTCCTATTTAGGTCATAACTGCAAAGTGGACTCTCATCTGGACTGCATTTGCACTGGAGGGGCCTGACCACAGCGCCAGGAGAAAATAGACTCAGTGGCTTTGCTGTAGAGCTGGTGGCCAGGTTCGGCGGGCAAACGATCGCTTTGTGACGGCGAATGTGAGCGTTTAATGGGAATCGCGAGGCGTGCGATGGCGAACGGGTAAAGCTTCTGATGATGTCAGGATAACAGGGTCGGGGGGAGCAGTTCGCTGTCAGGGTCGTTGCTTGTCTTCATGTTGTTTGTGAGTGCATTCTAAAATCGCACTCCCATGTTACAATGTTACACACACACACACACACACACACACATGCACAAACACACTTTGTATATTTTACACCTTACATCTGACATACCCACTGTGTTTATTTGGGATATTTCCAGTCTACATTCCTTAAATACATCTATCATTTATATATTTGGTTTCCATGGTAACAGATAACTGAAGGAAGGAGAGCCATACTAATGAAGTTTGCCCGTGTCCTCCTAAAACGCCAGCATCCATTCTGGTTCCTGTAGATCTGCTCAGCGTACAAACAGCCAGTCAGAGCGGGATTGAGGTACACTGGTCAAATTAAGCATTTAATGAGACAGTAATGCAAATTAATACTGACAATAAGTGAATGATGTCTATGGAAAACGTGAAGTAAATGATGTATCGGCCGTAAATATCTCTCCTGAGATTAAAAATGCCTGGGGCCGTTGCTGCCCCCATTTCTGCCGCTGACTCCTCGTTTGGCCCCTTGATGTGTATTTTGAGCTTCTGGAAGCTTCCAGCCATCAGTTCCCTGGGTGCTTATTTACATTCCTTCGTATGACACTCAGCTATGCGTGACTCGGCACCCTGACGGGTGAAGGGGACCCCGGCTGGTTTGTACGGTCTGCGTCTCCCGTGAACTGAACGGGAATGAACGGGAATGAACGGGAACACAGAAGCAGAGAAAGCAGGCGCTTTGTGACCTTCCTGGGCCGGTTGTACATCATAGCTAAAAAAACATCCCATGTACGGGCATAAAGAGACGGAGGCAGGATACTTGTATTCTGACACACCTTATGAAAATAACTCAGTCTACAATTTAATATTAGTCATTGCTCGCAAATAATGTAGTTGAACATGAACCTAGTGATTACTGTTCAACGAGGATGGAATAAAAGGAATCTAATTCGTGCCCCACCCTCAGATCAAATGAAACGTCTGCATTATGGCACAGAAAACACGTTTATTTGTAACATTCTGTCTTCTTCAATAACGCTGTGCACGTTAACCGTTTCGAGCCCAGGCTATTCCGAATGTCTTTTTGTAACGCATTCTGTAACTCCTTAGCCATTTAAATGCTTGTTTAATAAATAAACATCTATTTTTTTTCAGATTTATTAAAAAGGGATTACTCAGTTTCCGTACAGTAATGAGCATGACTGTCAATTCATATTTTATTAACGGTGCGAGCTTTGATGTGTGTGTGAAGTCTCTTTTGTGCCTGATTAACATTCAGTTTTATTTACATTTCTTCATCGTCTAGCTGTCCAGGAGACAAATTATGTAGAAATGCAGCTAGACTGAGCTTCCGATGGATTGTGTTTTTTGCTGTTTTTCATACAACAATAGACATTAATATCTTAGACCGATTAATATTTGTGGATCTTTGTACGTTTGCCCCGAGTCCGGATTTGGACCTCATTTCCGAGAGTTTACTGTCTAGTCCACAGCAGTAACGTAACGGCCTCATTTGATAGCGGTGACCAGCGTTCCCGTTGTACATCGGTGCCAGCACTGTCTCATCCATCCAGGATCGAACCACATATCCTGGTCAGGGTAAACAGGCTACCCCCTGCCCATCCATCAGTAGGCACAGAGACTCACGCTCCAAATCAGAGATGCCAGTTATCCTAACTAGACGTCTTTTGGTCTGCAGGAGGAAACTGGAGTAGCCAAACCTGGGAGAAAGTGGAACCTGGCATTCAAACCCACAAGCATAGAGATGAGAGACTACCCATCTGGTCAGCTTGACTTTAAAATAATTAGCAATAACTGAGTAAATGAGTAATTTAATTAGTTGTCTCGTTTATGTACTGGCAAAAGAACAGTATCTTTAATGTTATATTAGCATATACCGTTTTCAAGTGAGATTGGAAGCGTGAACTGTCATACCTGTGAAATAGACCAGGCGTGTCTCATGGTGTCTGGTCTGTCGAATGGAATCTGGTGAAGGGGACAGAGTTTATGTGTGGCAAAGAGGGTTTGGCAACACTCTTTGTTGTCCTGCCGTCGCGAATGCCGTATTGAAAGGTGGCACTCATCATTTAAAGTGCCGTCGGCAAACCGTGTCTAAAGCATTTGGCCAGAAAATCAAGCACAATCAAACAAGGCCTTGTCAGGGGAGAAACACTGAAGTCGCCTGCCGAGAATGCCAGGGCGCTCATTAATGTTGTTACCGACTGTTATAATTTTAAATGTTTTTGTTGCCTCACGTCAGGAAGTGCAGTATGTGGGGGCAGACCTGTTTTCAGATTGTGTTGTCTTTAACAGATTCATGGTGTCGACCCCACAGTATGGTCCTCTCTTCCGCGGCACGTAGGATGTCACGCCGGAAACATCAGCAGTGTTCCCTCTGACGTTAATACCCAATCGAACATGACGTATTTGACCAACACCAGGCAGCTTCCGCACTGATGTACCGTCATCACTACAGCCGTCCGTTGCTTGACCTTTCATCGCGGCGTCTGCAGCCTAGTTTATATTTGCAGTTGGCTGCCTAGTTGAAGCGTTTCTCCAGAACAATACTATTTACACACTTGGATATTCCCGTTTGAAGAGTTCAGGCTCAGTGCCTTAAGGCCAGTTGCAACAACGTCGGTCATAAATTTCAGCTTACAAGTCTCCATCCTTTGACACTACCTGCTAAATTTGGTTAGCCGACTGTTTTGGCGTTGAACGTTTGAGTCTGATAGCTTTTATGATTCAGCAAGCTGGGGCAAGCTACCAGACTCCCTTGGGTTGGAATCACTCATAGTACTGAAGCAACATCAATATCTGAGTATTCTTTTCTGCTCAATGAACCAGCATTGCTTAGTCTTCGTGTCACAGACCCATTGTCTGAAAGCATGTATTAAGTTTCACACACTGACAATCACTGTATTGTAGTATTGGCTGTCATATTAAACCGTGTATGTTTTGACATACTTTCATGTTGCTAGGGAAACGTTTACTGTCAGCTCAAACAGATTAACTGCAGTTTTTATACGACTGGCTGGTCTCCTAGAGTTCATTTGAAAAGCACGCCCCGTTGGTACAAATAGAAAATTCAGACATCACATTATAGGACATTTTTGAATCAGCAGTCCACATTTAGCAACAGTTCACTGAAGCAGATTGCTGTGGAAGCAGAGAAACTGAGCGGTCATAACCTGTGAACTTGTGTGGTTGAATCCAGGAATATATTTTCTCTCATCACTCAAACCTTCGAGGACTTGACTCGACGCGTCAGTCATCTAATCTCACTTGAACTGTACTTCGGAGCTATCTTTATTTAGCTTCTGAGGATGATGGACAACAAGACCTTAAAGCATCTGCACACCTACTGCCTTCATACTGTACAGCCTGTATGGCGCTTGTAAACTTGTGACCTCAGATTTTGTCTTCTGCCGATTCTTATCCCACTAATCTCTCCTAGACCCCCATTTCCAGCTAGCTATCGACAAGCTTGTTCTTGCATCCCAAAACTTTGGACGCATCGAGGAGGTTTCTACTGAAAATGGCAGATAACTTGAAATTTCGGGAACACTTCAGCCTTCTGTCCTTATGCCTTGAAGCTTAAAGCACATATTAGCCACGTCACTTGCTTCATGCAAGCAATCCCATGAGAAGACACACCTCTGCCTTCATGTGGGATGACTGCACCTAAGAGTTACTCAGAAAAGAAATAAACTTCTAATTTCCTTAAGACCAAGAGCTAGGCCAAAAGTAGTACGTCCTTGTACAACTCAGAGTCAACGCAAAAATTCAGCATTCATCTCAAGAGTCTGTTTTGCACAATAAACGCACGATTGTCCACCCATTCATACTAAAAGATGGTCATGTTTTAATCCATGCCCCAATGAGGTATGAAAACACAATTACATGTAACCTACTGGTAGGAAAAAAAAAATCGGTGTACTGTTCAGGCTAAAGAGCATCACATAAAATTTATCCAGGCCATGATTGTTTGTAGGGAGTATATGCAATGTATGCTATTTGTGTTTCTTAAAGATTCAAGTTTCAGTTCAGTTTTGTTGGTATAGTGCTTTTACCAAGGAACGCTGTCACAAAGTGCAACACGGGACCCCAGTTCCAAAGTCCAAAGAGGGTAAGTCTGAAGTGGCAGGTGCATAACTTGGGAGAAACCAGACTGAAGTAGAAGCTGGTCCTCCGCTGGTAGACATGTTCACATAGTTTGGTGTGAAGTCAATTCAAGCAGAATTGCTCCCATTAGCACGCTTTTCTAAATTTTCCTTAAAATTAAATTCCCACTATGATTAATCTATTGTTCAATTCTAGAAATATGTACATCTAGTTTCTAAGCGAAAGCAAGAGGTTCCTCGCGACTCTTCCAGCTCATCACCTAGCGTTCTATAAAGGCTAAGCCAGGCATCTATAGTGATCTACAACGCTATAGAAAGGCTGAATGCATTCAAGGAGATTTAATATTGGCTTCTACTGGTGAGAATGTCAGTTCCTTAGTTGTGGACACAAATCATTGTCAGGCACACAGCTGGTGGTCTATCTGGGAAGAAATTCTCGCTTTTGAATCTTCCTTTAGAAGAGATTATCGAAACAAAGCCAGAGGCCACTGATGGTATTGGTATCGTTGCTCAGTACGGCTGAAATTCAGTCCAGCCCTTTCCGTCTCACTAAAGCTACATTATAGTCAGGTTTTCAAGTTGTCAAGATGCCTGCCAAACTTCTGTTCAAGGACACGATATTGCATTTTTTTTTAACTTTACTATTTCTGTCAGTTCAGATATAAATGGTGGTGTGTGCTTTCCCTGGAGGCTGTTTTGCAAAAAGATACTCGACAAATATACATTGAATTCAGATTTGAGGTTCAGAGTAATTTTTGTCATTTAATCTTCCCGACACATAAATGTAATTTCAAATGTCTTGACTGGGATCTTGTAGGAAGTGAACACAGAACATCAGAATACAACCCCGGGAGTTTTTGGTTTCCTTATTGTTGTTGTGTTGTTCCCACATATGGTTTTGGTTTAGCGAGTGAACTTCCCAATTGCTTCATTGGAAGAGCGATGTAATTTCCATCGGCCGAACGGCTGAAATTCCCTTATTGGAACTTGGCTGCATCTGTAGGACACTCCGTGGGCAGGGAAATGCAACACCTTCCCCTTTGATCTCCCTGCAAGCATTCGTGACTGAGTGACATATAACTACGCTGACCTCTAGATTCAGTCACGTTTAAGAGGGACGATCATTAACACCGACTGCAGCGATTTTCGCAGGATGTCTACAATACATGCATAGTTCCTTCAGGGTTACATATTCGAAGGTTGCCTGGCTCTTGGCCCTTAACTAAAAACAGGAGAAAAATCAAATCAAAGCAAAGTTTCTACAAAAATTCCACACTGCATCTGTTGTAACATTGCATCCTTGTCGCGTTTTACTGGGAAGTGTAAATTCTCCCTTTTGCTGTGTGTGGTGTTTTTTTATTTTTTCCTGTGGACCTACTATAGACGGGCAAATCTAGGGTGTGGCTGCGTGAGACCTGAGATCGCTACCCACAAATTATGGGTTATAACCGTGTATCGTTCTGCTTCTCCCATCTCTAAAGTAGACAGCTGTCACAGTCCACATGTTCTCCCATTGGGTCAGGAGGCGCTGAGTAAAACTCCACCAACAACGTATATATAAGTGAGGCAAAGCTTTGGTTCATTCAGACCCCCAGCGTCTCCAGAGCCCTGCAGCCTGCTCCTTAAATACTGAATTTTTAAGCACAGGTCATTCTGTTTAACATCGCCAGGTCAGGGTGTTAAATGAGGCCACTTCAGCCTTTTCTACCAGTCTTAGAGTTAAGACTCTATTAAATTTATTAAAATGAAGAAAACAACGCGATAACATGATTGCCTGGACGTCTCTGCTCCTTGTCATGCGGGAAACAGACATTTCAGTGCCGAGGTTGAGATTGGGCCACCTGTCCACACCACGATCAGCGCTCTCAGGCCCGACAATGTGAAGTCTCCAGCTGAAGAGAGACTAAGGAGGAAGGCACATTGTGCACCTCAATCCAGCTGAGGTGGGCTGTAAATGATTTATCTACTCCAGATTAGCAGGTGTGTCCATTACGACTCGATGCTGGCACTCTCGGGAGCCAGTGTTCCTTCCAAACCCCTTCTGCATTATTTTTACACTCTTTGCAAACAGCGATCCAGGGAGAGTGTGGAACAATCAGTGTGGAATATCTCTGTGTATCTCCTTTGGGAATCTTTGCCAATGAAACCTTAATGAAACTCATAATTATACTGCTGGGCTAACACCTTGAAAAGAGGAGATTATATTTTCATTTTGACAAGCAGTACTTGACTGTGAATGGGAACTGCATCCAGTGTCCGGCCTCAGAGTAAAATACTGCAGCATCGCTCTACACTTATCTGATATGCATTAAGCCGGGACTCGTCTCGGTTCATAGCCAGGACTCTGCTTGGTCTGTATCTAGGGAAAGGCTTCACAGGGCTGAACACACCTCATTGGGCAGGATCTTCTCAAACACCGTGCTGGTTGTCTGAGGTGCGTTGCACTGTCGGCGTCATCGCAGGATTTTTGGCAGGCAAGTGGCTTACCTAATCCTAAACGTGAAAAGTTGGACACAGCGTAAATCAATCATCTCGTTTTTAACTGAGGCATTGTGCCAAAGGGACAAAGGTGTGTGATAAGACAGGCGGGTCTTTGCTACCTTCTAGAAATCAATTAAAAAAATTATGTCATAGTCAGGGACCTCACATCTAAACTCTGCTTAAGTAAGTATGGAGAAAATGTGTCGTGTGGAGACTTTAATACTGGAAATGTTCACTCTGAGGGTGATGGAAAAATTAGCTGGCACAGAAGTGACATCACCAGGTGCCTGCCCAAGAAGATGCATGGCATAATGGGGAAAAAAGTATTTTAAGGGTCAGTTTCCTTTGAAATTCACAACATGGATACGTGACAAGAAGCCCGGGGCATAACATAGTGTAACAGGAAGTAGGTCATTATGAACTTTGTTTAAAGAGCAGGCACTTAAATGCCTTAGTAATCTACGTGGAACATTTTGTTGATATTTACCTTTTAATTATGTGCTCCTTGAAGTCTAAAACTCCTGTACAGTTCGTTGTTGCTCTTGACTCGCATCAAGCTGAAAAGAAAAGAAAAAGACTTGCTTGAAAATGTAGGGAATTTCTGTCACGCAAACTGCTAACTAGTGCCGGGCAATTATACACAACGAATGCCTTTTTGGTACGGTCCCGGTCCTGCAAAGAAAACCGTGCCTTTGAGCTGAAACGTAGAGTAATTACAGCGTACAGTACTGACGAGGAGGGCGAGCGGTTACTGGGTACATGAGTCTTAACGTACGGACCCCACTAGACTTTATTTAGTACCAAACTGCTGAGCCTAGTATAAAAACACATTTAGGATTTCGTTTTAATAACAGAGCCCAAGCACTTACTGTAAAATATGATATCTGATGTGGCACTTTGTTAACTGGCATACAAGGTGAAGGAGACTGTTGGTTTTCACATCAAAAAATTACAGCAGTACAGTAGCCCAAAAATTTGAAATCCTCCCCGACCACATCACGTAAACACCATGCATATTCCAGTTGCGTAACACCCGGGGAATGTTGAAAGTGAATGAATATTTATCACAGCAAAGCATCCTGAAAGAAGCGTCTTGTGTAGCGTTGTATCCTTGGAGATGAACTCGCAGATGACTCCGTTCTGTTAAGATCGACACTATCCGAGGTAATCCAGAGCAGAGGCACAACGCAGCAGTTATAGAAACGATGACGATAACAGCGACGGGTAAAAACTGTTTTAAGAAATCACGTAATAAAGGCGGTTAAACTAAGAACATGTTCGAACGTGTGTATGGTCTACCTGCGAATTACCTCAACAAGTTACCAGGTCAGAGGGGTTAAAGTGGACCCCAGACCACGTTGCTTTATTGACAAGGCCTTAGATACAAGTTCTGTCCAGCAACGTCCTCCACCTGAATGCAACGTAAAAACATTCACGTATTGCCAAGAAAGGATACTGTTGGTCTGATTCTGGCGCTTGTCTCTGGGTTGTAGCTACACATGAAAATGGGCTGCAGTGCGAGTCACAAGACTAAATTCACACAAATCGATTGACTTTCTTGATCAGTTGGAGTATCGCACAGCTCTAATCCCTTTATTCAGGGAATGTGTTAAAAGTCTGCGTTGAGATCTGCAAGCCTTTAGCATGCAAAAAGGATGCCGCATTTGTTCTCTGTTTGCAGTTTGTGACAAATTCAGTGATCCGTAAACCTGGCTCGGCTCCCCAGAAGTGAATGCAGAATTGCCATAACTACGTCCCCCCCTCCCCCCCCCCCCCAGAATCACAGCTTTAAATACACGTCTGCCAGCAGCGTCCAGAATTACACTATTGGGTTTATAAGGAGATAATATACCTATCATATGGACAAATGCTTCGTATGTGTTGTAGGCCTGCATTACCTTTCCAGATGTGTGTTTTCACAGCAAACCGTTCACCCTAATGCTTCAATATTACACACTTTAATGCCGGTAAAAGAATCATTCGATGAAAATTGCACAATTACTATATATGTGTGCTTTTTCACACCGAACAGCCGCTGTAATCGTTTCAATATGTCGGTTAGGGGTGCAAATGTCAAAACTCGGGATGCATTTCTGCGAAAACCAGAAAACATCGCATCAAAAACGCACAGAAAAGCCAGATTAGCCAAGCTGGAGAAACAAAGGGGACGTAAACCCCATGAAATTACGAGAGCGCGTAATGATCGGGATGAGAAATGACATTCTTCGCCAGCTTTGAACATGTTTGTGCAGGACGTCAGAACGCGACGGGACCCAGTGGAAGGCTTAGCAGATGGTATACTGTTGTATAATTTAGACGCTGGAGTGGAGGAGGGCGGCATGAGCCGAGCCGCCCATTACGATCACCGACGGGCAGCTGTTTCTCAGGGCTGTCCGACCGGGTGGCTGTGAGTCAGGATCCCCACTCTCACGACGGCAGGTCCTAGCCACACTCCCAGAACTACTTCCAAATAATAGATGGGAAGGTGGAGCGTCTGTTTACCCTGTAATTTAGACCCGGGAGCAAATTCTTTTTTTTTTCCAAGTCTAAAGAAATGAAAAAGAATGCTGCATGCAGCTGAACTTGTAGAAAGACGAGAAAAAGTGAGAAGAAAATATCAAAATGTGCCGTGATCGTTATGATAGCAGTTTCCACCTGTTTGAGTTCAGTGACGTTACTCCTGATGTTAGCATGACCAGGAATAGAAGCTGTATTTAAGAACAGAGCCCTGGAAAAGAAAACCGACTGCCAACTAGAAGGTTACTGGTTCACCTCCCAGGTTGCATCGTTGAACACACTTCTTAGCTTGATTGCTCTGTCGCATGGCTATGTTTAATCAGTTACCTTGGACAAAAATATAATAGTTGATGGTCTGCCTGTTGTTTATATTGAAGAGAGATCAATTATGACCAGTTTAACTGAAAAAGACGTATAGCCAGCCGACAAGCTGAGAATAAATGAATGAAAACGACGTTAAGTCTGGAAATTACAGCTTTAAATGTGGCTCATTTTCCTCGGTGGCAACAGGAACTGGTGGGGCTTCTCTTGATGGCATTTCCAGAACGTTGCAGGAACAAACACACACAAACGTAAACAATTTGAGACTTCCACTCAGCTCCAGAGGCAGATTACATCGCTTAGACTGCAGCGGTAGAGTCTTAATGGATATACATATCTGCTAAATGGCTGTGAATCTGAACCGGGATTGAATATGAACTCCATGGCACAGACTCACCGAAGCTACTTGAGCGCTTTCATACATAAAACATATGCAGGTGTTCATGTGAAGGCACCATTTCTCACATCTCCCCCATGAGTCTCTCTTAGAGATGCTCCAGTGATTCCACGCTCCGATGGAGACGTTATCTAACAGTGCTGCATTCCCTGTCCTCAGCTCGAGGAACCCACTTACCCATAGTAATACTTTATCACTGGCTGCACACCCGACGTGCGTCTTTTTAAGTGAGTGTCTTTGAGATACGTCTCCCGCATGTACCGTGAGATCAGACAACGTGTTTCGTTTGCACAACTACGGAAGAAATTGTACAAAAGTTCAACTGGTCATTATCTGGCCTATCAGGCAAGAAAAAAAACGTCTCAATGCAGTTTTCTCGAATGCAGTGAGGGAGAGAAAAACGAACTACCGGGAGAAATTCCTCTAACCCTTCAAGTGTATTCACAGACCCATCAGAAGATTTTTAGCTTTCCATTTAGCCTCTGTCATTGTGTTCCACCTCATTTATTTCCCCCAGTTGCCTGGTGATGGTGTCCGCAGTCCTACTGATGTTCCAAGGGAAGTTTAACACTATATCAATTCCTGAAAAGTTCCACCGTGTGCAGGAGACAGACACGCCAAAACAAAAGAGGAAGAGGAAGAGTGAAGAAGGGTCTGCACCAATCCAGGAATGTTTGGTTCTGTCTTTCTTCATAAACACAGAAAGTGTACTTTAATTCAACTCGAATGTTTTCCTTTTTTTATGGAGCGTTTTAAATATTATTACTGTCTGACCACCGTCTTTAATGTGACGATTTAAAAGTCAGAGAATGTGGAGGAGGAAAACCACTGAGGGCTGCTGTTCAACAAACGTCGATTGAAAACCCACGGACACCTGTAAGCCAAATATTGATGATAAATATTGAATGTCATTTACATATGGAGAGTGGTCAGCTGGCTCCTGTGTGTTTATACGCAGGGTTTTAAAACAGAACTGTACCCATACTTTCACGTGCTCATTGTGCCCTACATGGAAATTACATCTCATTTCTCTTCATCTACCAAATGGCTCCCTTTTGCGGCATGTGTCTCCATGAGGCACCCAGGGTCTAATCAAAACAGCCCAAGACCTGAGAGAGAGGCATTTTTTTCCCACTATTCTCAGAAACGATGTATACAGTATATTTAAAGTACAAGGTAACAGATATGAGATATGAATCCTAAATGCGTTTTTACATTTTTATGCAATTTCTATAATTCATTAATGGAGTCAGCTTGTTTGTTTAATGTTTACTAGATATAATATATGAAATTATTTGCGTACTTTATTGGAATTTGTTTCTCAGAATAAACCTCCTTAAAAAATAAGGAGGTTCTATTTATTGATTTTCATCACATACCTCATAACCCATCATAACAATGCTAACCTGAAGGCTAAAAGTAAACAACTATCAACCCATTTAAAGCTCTCTCTTTAGAAGCACTATTGTAAATTTCCTCCAAGTGATTAGACTGAAGACATCACTTTCGCTTGATGTCATGTCATCTGCTGGACGTTCACAGGAAATAAACCTAAAACTGTCAGGAAATGATGTCACTTCGCAGGGTGAGGCTATGAAATTTGCATCATGAGCTTTGGAGGATACAGAGACCACCCATCGGGGCTTAAAAATTCCAGACAAGAGGTTTCATACTCCATTCTATCTCCTACGCTGTATTTGAGAAGAGGCATCTTGTCCAGTTTGTCGGTAACAGAAGCTGGTTTTAATTAAGCCATTTAACCTCTTAAGCAAGGCAAATCCCATAACCGCAAAGCAGGTTTTGTTAATGAGGGTGGAGGGCACTGTTTAATTAAGTGTGGATTGGTGGACAGCGGAATGGGTTTCCGTCCAACGGGATGGCGTCTACGTCCACTGGCACCCTGCAGTTCACAGCACTGCAGGCCCTAGCAATCCTTCCAGCCATTTCCAGCCATTTCCAGCCATCCCCAACCATCTCAAGCCACCTCCAGCCACATCCTTCTTCGGACTGACATTTTGATCCCTTTTGTTGAAGCTTTGAACCATTGAAAGGTCCAGGTGTTAAGCCTCTGCCACTGCAGGCTCTGGTACTTACACTTTCTCACGTCCTGCAAAAAAATGCATGCGGCTTCCACTGCCAACATAAGCCGGCTCGACACGCCAGCTTCAAATCAGAAAAATCCGCTTTCAATCAGCTTCACACGCCGGCCGTGTGTGGGTTCGTCTCCCTGAACGACTCCACTGTCGATGCCTGCACACAATGAGTGTCAAATTAGGAATGTGAAAGTGTGCTTCCTTTATACTTGTGTCATACCCCTGGAAATGCACTGCTTTTATTCTGATAATACGGTTATACGCAATGGCAGAGTTAAATGCATTAGAAAAAAGTTGAGCTGTCATGTTCGCGCGGTGGTTTCCATTTAAATGTGTTCATTATGGCGGCAAATTAGTTCACGGGGGAAGAACGTAATAACGAACTGTGGTTATCTATTAGGCTAGCTTATCGTAATAAGGGGTTTTTTTGGGGGGGGGGGGGGGGGAGTTAGAGAACGAGTTTGAAGAACGAAAGAAAGAAGTTGTTTTCGATTTGTGGGCACGAGAGTTAAGTTCATAACAAGTTAGTTAAATTTAAAGCGGCCCGCGTGAGCTTCTTGGCGCCAAAAGTGCCCGCCAGAACGCCTCATCCGGTGCTGTCTCTGGGGTTTCTTCCCTTTTCCGACGTAGATGTGCTACGACGCTTCCTGTGTCCGCCGGTTCCGTGGGTGAGGAAAATGTGCTTCTGCCCGCCATTATGAGCTCTAGCGTGCGCGCCAACTAAAGGGTACCCCAGACTGGGTGCGTGTGAAATTTTCATTTCTACTTTAATTTTGCGTGGGGTTTTATCTGTTTAATTCTGAGCAAGAACGTATTAGCGAGTATGTGTGCATATTAACAGCGATAGTCGATTGGCTTAAATAAATGTTAATTTTTTTTTTTGTTAGATCCATACGGGTTTCACGGTAAATGAACATCATACTATCATTTTGATGGAAAGTTATTTTAGTGGTGCTGCAAGACAAATGGACTTCAACATTTGTGGGATACAGTATTTACGATTCATTCTTTGAGGTGTTACTCAAAGTGGGGGTTCATACCTTTATTAATAGTTAAAGCGGGGGAGGTCATATCTTTTCAGCATTTACCAATAGCCATTCCCAGAGGCTATCTAAGGCCTTTTAGACCCCTGTGTGAGACGGTAACCATAGACATATCTATGGGCGAAGTCCCATCTAAAAGAACTGTTCTGGTTATAACCTTACCATCCATCAGCGCCGCCTAACTACAGCTAAAGTATTTGTTTTGTGGCTAAACTAACTGGAACTCACCCCACAGCACAAGATAAATCGCAAACATGTTGCCGAAATTATGCTCCCCGCTACAGTGCAAATTTCAGCTGGGTCACAGGGCCTCTCGCATGCTTTTGACCCTAAAAGGTCCGATCAAAACGTTCATGAGAACTTGCTCACAGTCAACTGTGCCCATATGGTGCGTGAACCTCCCGTAACAATGAACATCACACAGCTGCATTAAATTGAGAGATTTGCCCATTTCTGTGGTAGGCATCCGAGGTCGACGAAGAACAGTTATGTTCTCTGTGATATTTCCGGATCAGTCAATAGCCTTGTTTACCCAGAGGCTTCGAACACCAGGCAGATCGAGCTGATTGACTTTGGACAGTCTTTGTGTGCCTTCTTAAAGTTTCACCGAAAGGTGGGGATCTGGAGTCATGTGACAGAAAAAGACACTTTTAAATGACTTCCCCTTTCCCTTCTGAAGAGTGTTGAGAGAGCAGATTTTTAGAAATCTTTAGATATGAGCGTACAAGCTCATTGCACAAGCTTTTTAGTAAGGTATGCAGAAAATGATAGGCAGAAATGTAGAATACAGTCCTCTATAAAGACGACGCCACAGCAGTATTAAGCAGTATGATAACCCAAAATGAGATTCGAGACATTGCTCAGGTGTAGCTGTCATTTAACTGCGAGTTTAAGCTTCTTAGTCTTCAAATCCAATAGAAATTTCTGGTAATGTATGCAGTTGGTTTTTGCAAAAGAAAAACGTTTTGTCGCTACAGGGGTTGCATCAGTGGAACCGAGGAAAATGTGCAAAGGTTATTAGCTAGAAACTTTTTGTTAGCCTACTGGATCATGTTAGACACACAGAACAGTCATGGACACCTTTGGCCACATTATGTCTTACACAGAACTCAGCCCTTAAATGGGACAGAGAGGGGATGCTTTATAGTTACCAGCAGCTGTTCTGTAGTTGAAATATTACCTGTGGGGAGCCTCATTTTCCCTAGAGATCTGGTAAAGATAAGAAAATCAGGAATTTCTCTCAGTTGTGTGCTCATATGTTCAAACTTACGAACTTGTGGTTTAATCTGATCTACAAATTGTTTTTGGTAAATCAGATAATAGCTGATTATTTAAACACAGGAAATATGAAGTACGGGCCAGACGGAAACATAACCACAGTGTTGATCTTTTCATCTCGGAAAGATCCTGGCGTTTGGATCATTTGGAATACAGGAGTAGACTTTAACAAGAAAGAATAACACAAATTAATCTTTTTGTCTCTTCTTTTTTTAAGCCTAGAAATAAAAATCCAAAAGGCAAACTTTATAACTTGCCCATAAACACTACAGTACTTGCCCTTCATGTAAATGTTTATCAGTTTGCTGAACTGGACAAATAACTCTAGATATCTAAACAAACGTCAAAGTTTAAGAGTCCAAGATATTTAACCGTTTTTTTTCAGATATGAGTGTGCTTACAGCTTTGGCATAAGTTGTATGGGAGCGTGTTGGCTAAAAAAAAACATCCATCCATCCGCCCACCCACCCAATTTCTTCTCACTTATCCTGGGCAGGGCTAAATAATATTGACATTCATAATTAAATTTAACACACACGTACAGTAGCAGATGTGTACAACAAAACAGAGGTCATTAAGACTGCATATCACACTTCTGTGATATGACAGGTTGAGAGGGAGTTACCCCCCTCCCGCCAAAACTGTATTAAGAAACCCTGCAAGTTATTTTAAACACAGGCATGTGTAAAAAAACCACAGGAAGTGAGTAACTGAATTGTCCCCGCCTGAGGCACACAGCACCTGTGTTTACCTATCTGTCCATTTTCAGCTTTGCCTGTCCGGCTTCCTGCTTGCTACTGCTAAACTGGTAACAAACAACTAATCCCACAAAAATAAATTCAATTTGCAAGACAAAAAAGGCCGTCATAAACTGCAGTCGTTTAGTTCGCATCCGAGTGCGGTAATATTCCATGCGGCTTCACGTTACATATGTCGTAAAGTGGGATCTGTGGCTGCATTTGACCCGAGACGGAAAACCTCATCCTGAACAGAGAAAAGATTCACAGAGTGATAGCTCATTCTGGGTAGTTCAGCATAGCTGTTCTTGGCTGCCATAGTGACTTGTCTGGTTAATGTTACTAAAATACAACAATAACAACAGCATTAATAATAGTCTTCCTCGTATGATATTGCCTAAACCAGCTCTGTAAGTAACAGGAATCTCACCGTAGTAAGAGCTGAAGTGCAATTTATGTAGTTTCAGCCTTACTGGAAGTGATTCAGCAGACCTGAGGTCATGCCAGTTGAATCCTGACAAGGCCAAAAAACCAGCAGGACTCCCTGACTTAGAGCAGAGGAGATGTGGGTTTCCTGCAGCTTAGGGTGAGGCCTCTCAGGGAGCCGGGGGCATTAGGTGGAACATTATGAGGGCTCCAGTATCAAATATGTACCTGTTTAATTTTCTGCGGTGTAAAAACAACATTTATTTTCTGGTTTCAATTAAGTACACAAAAGCCTACATAAATGTAACAAAGAAAGGCAGCACGCGCAGAACAAGGCTCCTCTCTTGGTGACCCTGACGTTTTTCTTTTATTGGTTCCTCGTGATAGTTCCAGAACGCGGTCCGGGTTTCTACACAAACAGGCAGCCGTACAGAAGAGCACAGATTCCTACCAGGCTGTCCAACGGCAAACCAAACCGCTGACACCGTCGGCCAAGGCCTACCATTTTTAAAGCCCTCAGTTCGGAGCTGAGCTGTTCATCCCGGAAATGTCACGTGCATCGTGTTTTCTGTCGGGGCTTCGATTTGGCAGAAGCCTCTGCTGAGGCTGTAAATGAGGCACTCTTCTAACAGGCACTGGAACTGATGTTTACGGGTACGCAACGGTGATCATTTGGCGTGAATCCTATGATTAAACGTATTACTCCAAACACAGGGGTACGCTCGTAAACGTTATGGTATTTGCAGTGTAATTTTCTGCTCCTATCTGGGTAGACAATCCATAGGACGCCCTGTTCCCAGCATGCAGTTAAATCGTTAGCATTATAAGATCTTTGTAAACCATATCAGCTTCAGAGTAATCACAGTAAACGGCTGTGTTCATTTGAATGTGTGATTAACCTATTTAACCTGAGCACGAGGACAAAAATGAACATGATCAACAGGTTCCGGGGCACCCAGGGTATGAACCTTGATATATTTGACCTCATGACAGCCTGTGATGCAGAACCTCAAAGCTCTGCTGTGGTACCCCCGTTTGGAACAGCCCGAAATGCAGAACCTCAAAGCTCTGCTGTGGTACCCCTGTTTGGAACAGCCTGAAATGCAGAACCTCAACGCTCTGCTGTGGTACCCCCATTTGGAACAGCCCGAAATGCAGAACCTCAAAGCTCTGCTGTGGTACCCCCGTTTGGAACAGCCCGAAATGCAGAACC
>JAACJT020000033.1:11995067-12005996 GCA_009936485.2 Gymnarchus niloticus
CCTCAAAGCTCTGCTGTGGTACCCCCGTTTGGAACAGCCTGAAATGCAGAACCTCAAAGCTCTGCTGTGGTACTCCTATTTGGAACAGTCTGTGAAGCAGAACCTCAAGGCTCTGCTGTGGTACCACCGTTTGGAACAGCCTGAAATGCAGAACCTCAAAGCTCTGCTGTGATACCCCCGTTTGGACCAGCCCATTTCAGTCTGAAGCAGTCCATGTCCCAGAAGCACTAAGCACACATCATGAACTCTCTTATTTAGAAACAGTTTTTACTGGTTCTGAATAACCTGACAGACAGCCTGATGCTGCATCGCGTTATCAGCTGACTTCCTCTCTTCCTCCTCTCAACCTTAGTCCTCATATATTTTTGTTGTTTTAATATTGCCCCATAGCAGCCATTGAACAATAAGAAGCTTGTATTTTCTATAAACACAGATCAACAAACACCAAATGAGTTAACTGTCAAAGTTTCATACTCGTCACTTTCTGGGAACATACTGTCCAGACAGGCTTATGTGTGAGGCCTATGTGCAATGTGCTGGTGAACTGGACGATTCGAATCATATCACACCAGATAGACAGGCTGAGATGCTCTAACCCTTCACATTTTAAACAATCCATAAAGATGGCTTCCGTCCATGATGACATTTTTGTCACAGCTATGCACTGCTCCTGCCTCTATTTTCTCTCCAGGCTTCATCAGACAGATCCCGGTTCCCAGAGGAAGGACGCAGGGCCACCTGGACAACAGCAGGGGGCACTACCGAGCAGTGATGAGGACTGGGACCTGGCCAGCTAATGGCCGAGGCGGAACACGAGCCATTTGGCACCGTCTGTGAATGCAGACCACAAACCATTGACATGATTTGGTGGGAGTCGAATTCAGATTGCAGGCTGGCTTCAGCTGGTCTGCCACTGGGTTGGTGTCATGCGTAAGTCTCTCAAGCTGCACTGCATACCCTCTTTCATCTTGGTCTTCTCAAGAAAGAACCAGCGAAGCCTTGCGTATATGTCTAATTGAAGTTTTTAGGTCTAAGTCAACATTTCCAATATGTTTTCGGACTAAACATGGCACGCGATTTGTTGAGCCATTCAATCGCGGAACTCAGAATATACCTCAGCTATGAAGTCCTAATCACTATACGCACTACCTTGGGCATGATTTTGATTATCTGGTTAGCGGAGATCGCCCGTACACTCTGAGATCCAGCTTATTTAGGTTGACACTACCAGGGGTCCATAAATGGGATATTTTCAGATGCGGTTCCAGCTTCTCATCCTGTCTGATGTAGCACCTCCAGCCCTCAACATACTGCGATGGTGCAGGATGAGTGTCGTGACTGATTTCTGCAACTGTACGGCCGTAATGCTTCTCTAGCCGGCAGGCTCTGCTCTAACACCTTGGCTTTGTATTATATCGAATCGCTTGCATTTAGTCTTGTCCGACGTTTTATTTTAAACAACACAGAGTTTCTGCCAGAGGTTTTATAGGACAGTTAAGTGTCCTGCTCAGAGGAACTATAGCAGGATCCTTGGATTGTAGGTCAACGGTTCACCCAGATCGCTTGAGCGGGACGCCTTCTTCTCTGAGATCTTTCACCCAGCAGAGGAATCTGCAGAACCACACGTCAAACTCTGCCAGACCGAGTTACCAGCCGACTTCAAGATTTGTCCTTGGATTAACGGAATATTCACAGAATTGCACGTAAAAACTATTTCAGGATCCTTGTATCTGGCCACTAACTTAGAGAAAGAGAGCTGCCTTTTTCGGCCTCATTAACATCTGCGGGCAGGGATCTGTGCCCACGTTTAGATGCTTGTGGGTTTGAATCCCATGCCCAGCAGGGTTTGAAGCCTGTGGCCAGACAACATATACACCATTATGAAGTTTGCTTCACATGTGACGATTTTCCCCCTTTTGTCATCTCTCCATTATGATGATCTTAAGCTGTTTTGTTCGTTCTTCAAACTGCATGGCATCTCCTGCATCTCTTTATCAAACTTATTTATACCTGCAAGCATGAAGATCATTTAAGCTTGCAAACGTGTGCGGCATTATGGCACAAACTAATTCAGATTTTACCAGTTAACTAGCAAGTTAGCTAGTATTGGGTGGGCTGTGTGAGCTTGGCCTACCTCTTACTCAGTTACTTTCTGAATTTACAGCAGCACAGAAATCACACACAGCTAAAGACAAGAACGTGGCGTGTCGTATTTATCAAATATCTTACTAGTTGTCATCTTCTCTGGACCAGTCTGAACAGAATCAGAATCAGAATCAGAATCAGAATATCTTTATTGTCATTGTAACGGGTACAACGAAATTAAGTGCAGTCCCTGTGTCAGAGAGATTTGTACAGGAAAAAACGGGAGAGCACCGAGCCGCTGCAACTGTGTGCGCCGCCATCTTGAACGTTAATATATCGAGTCCCAATCACACATGCTCGTGATCACGCACGACTGCACATTTTAAAAAAAAAATGCATGATAAGGGTTGTAATCTCCTCCTTTGGTGGGTTAGCTCTCCAGTTAATTATCCATCCATTACTCATGTTTAGAAATCGACTTGGCCAAGGAAACCGGATTTTCCTGATCCTGCCCAATACTCATGACGATGAGCCATTTCTGTGCTCGATGACGACTTATTTCGTTTGATTGTTTTTGTTAGGAGTAACGACGTGGCGAGGAGAAGACGACTTCACTTTACTCTGAGTCGGACACACGTTAACTGCCCTGAATCCCTGGCATAGAGTCATGAGATACAGTGACGCAGCACACAGTTCAGTTGCAGGCTGTTCTAGAATGTCGGCTCAGTCACTGGCATGCGTGTAAACAGCTCCCTGATTCCGCAGTCATGTTTCCTACACACAGCTGCTCTCATATTGTACATGATAACCTTGGATCATCCGCTAAAGTCCAGATGTGCACACGTTCTGAAAACACCATTGTGCTTATGGTGATTTCTACAGAAGTCTAAAACACCCAATAACCAAATATTACTGCCCACTTCGATGTAACCATTTAGTGTCTTTACGTATATTTAGGAGTTTATGAATTGTGTTTGTTCTCTTATAAAAAGTTCATATTGACTGTTTTTCATCTTAGGTCTGACAGTGCAAGTGTGTAAGCACAGCACAGATGTGAGTGTTGACTTCTCGACACGGCGGCATTACGAATCAACATCTCGCCTCAAACACCAAAATAGATGGTGCCTTCACCACTCGCTTCAGACTTCTTTCCCCGCAGGAAAAAAAAGATTACGAAGATTTTTTTCTAATCAAAACACGAACGCTATCCTTGGCTCAGGTCTTTCAAAGTGAAAGTCCAGCTGCACTAACCACGAACTGTTAAAGTTAAACTCCACTCCCCTTCTCTGTGTTGCCAGGAATCCTTTGGCCAATCCGGCACTGATAACTGACCCTTTAGTGCGACGCCGCCCGAGAAGCGGCCCACACACCAAGCCAGGACAATTAGATTTGTGCTCACAAGCTTGTTTTTCGGCGTTGTGATCCGCCGCAGAAAAAGCGACAGTTACAGGACAGGCCAAGATGGGGCGCTGGTGTTCGGCTGAGACAGCTGCTGAGATGTTCCTGGTCTCGTTCAGAATGTAGTGCCTTTTCATCATCTCGCTTTCCGGAGGCTCACCATTATCGAGACGGGGTGATGGACAAGCAGCTCACACACGGCCCGGTTTCCACCCCAATAAAAACATCCTGACCACCATGTTTCACAACACCAGGAAGAGTTTTTGAATGAGAGCGGCGATGAAAACCCACCTTGCGGCAGAACCCATTTCACAGTAATTATAAATCACCTCCAAGCTCGTCAGCTTTACGAGCGGTGGAAAGACCAACGGCAGAAATTACTGACGTACGTGAGGTAACAACATCACCACTTATGAACGTATGCATGGGCATTGGGCAGAAGTCTGACTTCTTATAACCCTGCTCGTTCCCTTTAAGAGCTCGGCTGGCGAAGAGCGTGCGGTTACACGTGTGTGTTTGTTTGTTTTATGGACCTTGACGCACATCTGGACTGACAAACGTCTCCACGTCCAAGAATATCACAAGCAGGATGTGCCGAATCCTACCCAAAGCTCCTCGATCCGGACGCTCATTTCAGAGTGAGCATCTGAGGGTTGGATCCAGATAAGAGCAAAACCCTCCCTGAGATGAGCCTCCTGCCCCTGAAGAGTAGCCATGCTGAAGGTTCGAGAGTAGGCCAAGGTCACGGCGGTGAGCAGGTAGAAGACCTGTGTAGGTGATGACAAGCAGGTGCTAGGTCTGGACCGGTGCCTGGCAGGGACAATCCACTTTTTAACGAGAGTGCTATCACTGCATTCTCACCCGTTATAGCGGGGCTCGGGAGCTTAGTCATCTCCGTTTTTGTCTGGACAGCTGTGGCTCGATCCGGGGCTGGCAGAGTAATCATATCGCCCTTGATCACGGCCCTTAACCCCAGCTATTCTCAGCTGGATGCTGGCTGACCCTGAACCCAAGGTTCCTCCCTTGTATGTCGCTCTGGACACAAGCTTCCGCTTAGTAAATAAATGTAAGTCCCGGGCCAATATCAACTTCTATCTGAGGTACTTAGTTCCGTAACTGAATGCTTCGTATCTGAAGTAAGTTACAATTAGTCAGTCAAATTCTATATAGCTAGGCCAATCCTGCAACATGGAGCGTCAAGCATCGGTTAGGAGAATGGAACCGGTGTTATTCTCCGTGTAGTAAGGTGGAGCGAGACCTCTAGGAAATTAAGTCTTCCATGGTGAACCTCAAAATCTGATGGACATGCTGCCGGGTGTATAAGTGAGGCTACTCTACCACAGGTGTTCTTAACAGCCCCGACACGTCACCCCAGGGTCCTCGTCCTCACGCAGGTGTCACAGCAGGTCCGTCAAACCTTGTCGGCTCTCAGGATTTCATCTGGAAAATTTTGACCCAGTAGCTGTCCAACTAATTGTATCAAATTATCTCTCTTTTGTTCCTGGTTCCGCTCCCAGTGAAACATTGCAAAAATCTCATCCGAAAGCCTCCATTAACCTCCGACCTCTGCTCGGTGTGTGTGGATTGGGTTGCGCCTCACACCCAACCGTGGGCTCGTCAACACATTGTCGGGAAAGAAGAGCTATTTTGACGGGCTTTAATTGCCAAGAAGTGACAATGAACAACGAGCGCCTCGTCCGGCCAATGGCACGAAGCATCGCGACCAATGATTTCAATGAGAATGATGTGAGGCCCCCGTTGTGTCCTCCCAAGTTGTCTGACCACGGCACTCCCGAGGAAATATGAGATAATGAGCCCGGAATTACATGCTTCACATCAGCGAGCACTGATTAAGCCATTGCTGGCGATTACCGTTCACAGATGCCAAGAAGCTTCCCGAGGTAACGAATATAATTAGTTTACGTTGGCTGGAAGAGGTCAAAGGAGTTTAAAGGTCAAAGCTTTTCCATAAGGCAAGCTGGTGTGATAATTGCTCAACACTCTGGGCTGCAGGTGCGGGAAGGGGCTCATTTGGCCTGGGCGGCCTGGCGTGAAAATAGATCATGCGGCCTAGTGCAAAATTGGGAGCGACGGGGCCTGTTAGCCCGGATGGCCGGAGGTGTCCGCTGATTTGCCCGATCAGGATCTTCGTATGTTTCAGGCTTTATGTTCTGAGCTAAGGTGTGGAACATAAAGCTTAGTGTATGGATTGTTTATACCATCTCTCTACTGTATTCATCTAAGCTTTTCAAAGCAAGAAATCATGGATAAATGGGCTCATGTTTTTCCAGTTAGTATTTAAAGAAATTTTAATATTTTAGTTGAGCATCAAAGAGATCTCGTCAAAAAGGATCCCATTATATTCATTATATTAAAAATGTCCCTCCCTGGCCTCTGTATGCTGTTGCCTGAGGTTTCCACTTTTACTGTTTTCACACCTGGATAATAACCCGATTCTGTAAGTATCTGCAGTCAAAAGCAACGCTCGGGGTCATTTATTGAGCCACCTGCTGGACCCATGACCTCTGGGTCATTTTCTCCTCGTGGTTAATTTCCGTCTGCGGTGGTCTGTTGAAGCTCAAAGTTGCAGACCAAAGGCGAACGGAAACTCAGACACGTGGAGTGATACCGGCTTTCCGAATGCACCGAGCCTCCGAAAGGGAAGGCAAAATCTAAGCTGACACAAGTATGCAGGAAGTAAACAAAACATCGGCTCAAATCAGTAACACCATCTAGACGAAACGGTGGGCTCATATAACATATTGTACACGCCGCGTTGTCAGTTCACGTCAACATCCAGAAGAAAGTCGGCCACATTTATTATCAAATTACGAAGAGGTTTAAAGGCACAGTGAGTCGATTTTGCTGATCCATAAAATCCATCCCATTCGGTTGCCGTGTCACCTTAGCTCCTGAAAAAACCACGAGTCCTTGCACGAAATGCATTTGACGTGGTTTGCATAAGATCTTTGATGAGCTTAATGTTGGCACGGAGAGCAAGCGATTATCAGTGGTAACGATAATGTGGAAGTTGACGGATCTGCTGACTCTAAATCGTATATTTACTATAGACTTCTGGCCTTTCTTTTAACCATGTTGTTCCTTTATTTATAAATATAATGGGGAAAAAAGTAGCAAATGAAGGGCAATTCTTTCTCCCTGTCATTACGGTGTCAAGAAGGTCTAGATGGGCTGTCTGGGAAAGTCTGGTCATTCGCTAATGTTAACTCCCAACCAAATCTCATGTGTCAAATGCACTGTGATTTCACTGCACACGTTCTGTGGATGCACTTGAAGGAAATCAGTGGCCAAAGAGTTAACGAGAGCGGAAATGAATCTGCTTTCGTGGAAGCAGGTTACAGCATATTTTCAGACAGTTGCGTTAGTATAGAATTAAACACAGATTAAAAAAAAACAAAAAAAAAAACATTCCTTCTTTACAGCTTTGTAAAGTCACGGAAACCATGCAGATACCAAAATGAGACCTTAGACCATGTACAGGATAGGTTTGGTCTGTGTGTAGGAGGTTTTGAGGAACCGTCGTGACGGGGAAATATCAAAGACTCATGACTGGCCTGCTTTGCCATATTTATTTACTATTGCATAGACTCTCACACTTTAATATTTACTTTAATATTTATTTGTTGTGCAGTGTGAGTATTCTATTGGGCTCTGTCTACGTTGCACTCCCGACTAAATTTCATGAACCGTCGAGTGAAATATCTGGAGGAACACAATTACGTGGCCTGCGAATAACTTTAAATGATCTCCTAAAGAATATTTGTTCATAACAGTAACACCTGATGACTTCGGCAGTAAGACGAGAAAAAAAGAATTTACAAGCGACCAGGTTGAAGGGACCATTTGCGAGGCTTCGGGGGTGAAACGTCCTCACTCTGCCGAGTTCTAGAGATTCAGCTCCTAATGTGTAGCCCAGCCTCAATCGTGTCGAGTGTGAGAGACTATAGATATGCAGTTGTGGAACAGTAAGCTGTTGTCCTGCGATTTAAAACCCCCTGAACTACGATAAAAGGTACAGATGAACCTCTGTCTGGACACTCACTGATGGGCTGCATTGACCTTGCTAGCCGTCCCATGAAATGTACCTTTGGGACAGTGTAAACCTCCCTAAAGCAAGCCAGCCACTGTTAGGTAACAGGACTTCCTTTGTGTGAAAAGGTCCAGGCCGGACCGTCCGCGATAGTCTTTCCTTTCACGCGAGCCACAGCTCTGGCTGGACGAAACTAGCCGCACGGACAAAGCTGTGGGTTAACGGATTGCGTCTCTTACGAGCAGAGCCGTCCGTCCTTTAAGAAGCGGGGTTGTTTCCCAGGTTCTGGGGAAAACGTTCCACTTCTTTACACATGTGCTATTAATGACAGAAAAACACAAAAACTGCCTTAAACGCAAACGCTGTAGCGGAAAACCATCTATATGTCATGGACATTTAATCTAAATTCAGCTGCAAAGTATGCTGACATTGTGTGGTATTCAAAAAGTTATGTTTATTTTTGGGGGGGGGTAAAATCTTAGTATCTGTGGAAGATTGGAGGTCTTCATACTACCAAAATGACAATTTTGATTTAATATTAATGGGATTTTAAAATCAAAAAGAGTAGATATATTTATTCAAGCAAGTTTGTCAGCGTGGGAAAAACTAAACCGTTCTCTGACCTCTTACACCAACGTTGAATGAGTAGATCTTCTGTCTATAAATGTGCAGATTGCATG
Source organism: Gymnarchus niloticus (assembly GCA_009936485.2). Classification (NCBI taxonomy): domain Eukaryota; kingdom Metazoa; phylum Chordata; class Actinopteri; order Osteoglossiformes; family Gymnarchidae; genus Gymnarchus; species Gymnarchus niloticus. The sequence continues at coordinate 12,003,282 of JAACJT020000033.1, forward strand.
TTCAGGAGGAACGTCACAGTCATCCAGGTCAAGTGAACAGCTGGCATCTGCAAGGGGCTGGGTGACCAATCAGGTCTGACAGGGCGTCACCAGAGCCTGGGTGGCTCGGCCAGGTCTTACCAAACACTGTCTTGAGAAGAAAGGGAAGCATTTCTCATTTGCATCGGTAAGTCCTCACACGTGTGCTGCGTGCAACTCCACTGCAGATTCCTACTTTCATATCAGATACTTGTACATTTCCATCACGGACTCACACATATGCACGGAACATGCGTGCATTTGCAAGATGGTCTCCCTTAGGGCTACACATGACAAGACATTTTCAGCAAAGCGAGAGCCCCGGATTCACACGTTGCCTTTGCGGAGAAAAATACTGCTCATTTTTACAGAGTGATAGAGTATTTTAAGACCTGGGGCTTTCTGGAGATGAAGGGGAAATGTTCAAACATTTGGACGGTTTTCGAAAGTCTGTGTCCCCCTCATTAATTTCAGCACTCCCACGTGAATTTTCTAAAATGATTCCTCTTAAAAAATTTCTGTGAGATTCTATTTCCAAAAACAGTATTAAAATATTAGTCAAGATTTCCATTAAAACACCAGTCAAGCAAATGTTCACACAGGTAAATAGGATTGTGCTAATTTGGCAGTGTTTACCGGGGCCGGCCCTTTCCATCCAAGAAGGAAACTTGCATTAAAAAAAGCAAGGTGCTTCTTAACAAGACTTGCTTTTGTTGACCCAGGGATGTGGTGAACCAGCATTTTGTCATCAGTCAAGCAAGTGCATTGCTCATGTAAACGTCTGACAAAGTAAATAGCTTCTACGCTAAAAACGCTTTTGAGATCCGAATAAATAGTGACTCACTGTTGCTCCAGTCACAAGAAAAAAGACCCAATTCACATTAAATCTGGACTGTGTGTAACTATCATCTTAGGAAATGTCACTATGGAATAATCCAGAAAACTCGAGGGGGAAAAGGAAAACGTATGTATTCAATTAACCTTTGTTGACTCTGGATTCCTCTAAATTTCAAAGGAATTTAGCGGCCATTAGAGGCACCTGTAAGTGACAAAATATGGTATAAATGGAGTGAGCGCTGTTTAAAAAAAAAATGATATAAAATACCAAAGATCACATTACTGACTGCGAAAATAAGAAACACGAGCAACGACTAAAACCGTTACTCTTTACCCGAGAGAACAAGTCCTGAAACTGACTGGCCTGCCTGTGGAACGGCGCTCGTTTTAAGATGAGCCACTTTTCATCTTCACTCCATATGTAGGACGTGGACCTCTCAGGTCGGCACCGTCTGGATCCGCAGTCTACTGTTTTCGTCAAAGAAAAATATCTATGATCGCACTCAAGCACACGACGCGGCCCGTCTGATAAAACCATGCAGTCTTTTATTTTGAGTGACGTGAACAAGCAGGTATCGTCCCGAACGTAACTGAGACATTTTTAGCCCCTGAAAAGACAACCTCATCCAGCTTCGTGGCAGGAATGTCCCCAAAATATTAAAATGCACGACTAGCCTTTATCAGGACAGATTTTCACAAAAACCACACGGTGATGCTCAGACCAATTTTAATTCATACAGAGCCCTGTAATATGACTTTACTGGCTTAATTACAGCATAGTAATTAAAGTGGGTGGGGCTAGCCTGTAGTCTAGCCAAATGAAAGCCACTTTTAACGACGTACGTTCTCCACAGCAAAGCACAACGCCTGAGGTTGATTGTGTACTGTCACTGCTGCTCTGTGGGAGCAGTGATTATTTTTTGGTGCTCTCTCTCTTCACCTGTAATTAATACTGACTGCTCATGGTGTCTACCTGACTGCAATTACTGACAGCAGACAGAAGGAGGAGTGGTTAGCCTGAATATAGCTTTCTTCAGCAGGCTGTAAAACACTGTCTGCCGATGTCTTTACGGCTGAGGTGTACCGTTACACTCACCACACAAGGCGACCCGCGGACCCGCCAATTTATGACTTGCTCTGTGTCCGTCTTCGATACTTGCCATGGTGCATCCGTCACGTGGCTCTGTTCATCCATGTGTCACCTGACCTCGTCAGAGACATCCTTTTTAAACGAGGTCATTCATACAGATGTCCATTTAAATGAGCACATTTGAGCACATCACTTGTCCCTCCTAAAATAGTGAGGGTTTAGTTCTTTCCTTTCTCCCACTACAAACAAACACTTGCTTATTTACTTACGCCTACAACCCCTCCCAGGGCACACAAGCCACCAGCAATTGTCCTCTGAGTATCACGGTCCTGTGCCTCTAGCTTTAGATTTAGGTAAAGACATGTCCTGACCAGCTTTCAGAGAAGCTAAAAATATTCCCGCCAGCTTTCACACATGTATACCTGAAGCAATTGATTGCAATTGTGTCGTTCCCTTCTAACTTTCCAGCTGTACCTACCCAAAACTGCAGTCAGAAAACATGCAGTTAAGAGAACTGGTGTAACTAAATTGCCCATAGTGTGCATGTGTGCCCTGTGATGGACTGGCATCCCATCCAGGGTGTACCCCAGTCCTGTGCGCTGTGATGGACTGGCATCCCATCCAGGGTGTATCCCTGCCTTGTGCCCTGTGATGGACTGGCATCCCATCCAGGGTGTACCCCAGTCCCGTGCGCTGTGATGGACTGGCATCCCATCCAGGGTGTACCCCAGTCCTGTGCCCTGTGATGGACTGGCATCCCATCCAGGGTG
>JAACJT020000033.1:12019756-12033316 GCA_009936485.2 Gymnarchus niloticus
TTATAAACCTCTGTCCATAGTTCTTCAGGCACTCTATCTATCAGGTCTAATCCCTTGAATTTGTTTGTCACTTCCACATGCATTCATGTCGTCGGTTCCTACATATTTACTCCACGTTTTCTCTGTAGCTTATATAAGGAATATGAGAGTTGACTTTATAGATGGGAAATGTTTTGTACATTTATGATTTTTCTTTGAAAAATTCGTATAACTCACCCCTACATCAGCCCCTCTAAAGTGTTGGTGTTGCTTTAGTCAGTGCGAGTAATGAGTTTCCGTTTGTTTTCATGGTACTGCATCACTACCTCCATCTCGCTCCACTTTCTCTCTGAAAGAGGGAGCCTTAATTACTCTAGATTGAAATGACTAAGCGGGTTCAGCTGTCCTGTACACAAACCCAAACTGGGCTTAACCTCGATCGTGAAACACTGGCTTCACGGGTCGCAAGATGGACAATGTGTGGGTGTCTGTACAGAGTGTTACCTACGGGTTAGGGTTAGAGCTCGGCTTAGGCTTAGGGCTAGAGCTAGGCTTATGGCTGGAGTTAAGTTTAGGCTTAGGGCTAGAACTAGACTTAGGGCTAGAGTTAGGTTTAGGGCTAGATTTAGGCTTAGGGTTAGAGTTAGGCTTAGCACCGTGATGGCAGCTTCGGAGCCGTGCCTTTCAAGATGTCGTCTGCAGGATCTCTACAGCTCTGCTTCCCCACATGTGATGAGTCTGTTTTGCTCTGTAATGAAGGACATGGACCAGATTATGTCATCACATGCCTTAATTATTTTTTTAAAGCAATGGCAGGAAGGCCTGAAGTCAGTGATTCATAACTTCAAAACCAACAACGTCTGTCCGATGACCTGCCTGAAGAAGCAGTAAGTAGCAGAAGGTGCCGGAAGGCCCTCAACACCAGTAGATCGCCATGGCGGTAACTCAGAGGTCTACGTTTCTGTTAAGGGTACAGCTTCAGCTCAGATTCGGGCAAACTCATTACCTCACCTCGTATAGGATTATAGATAATGTTAGATTCATATAGCAGCTTTAAACTAGTACTTGGCTTTGTTTAAACTGAATCTTCTTTTTTTTCTCCTCTTAGCTGGATGAAGCTGTCATTTCTGACAAACGTAAATGGCAAAATTCCCGTAAGGAGGTAAGATGCAGTGCTGCCGCCCGTCACCGTGGAACGTGTTTTATGCCAGACTCTGCTTGTTTTCATTAACTTCAACACAGCATTCAGAACCCAGTTCGAGGTGTATCCAAATCACAAGACGGGGAAATCTTTGTTAAATCATTGCCACCGTGAAGGTTAAACCAGACTCTCCCATGAGGCATTTGGCGTAGATTTTTTTTTTGTCGTCGTCGTCATCGTCCTTGCTTTGGGCCTGGAGGTCTCGTGAGGTTAGCCAGTTTAGCTGGGAGTTATGGAACATCGAATGATTAAGTCCTAGGAATGGTTTAGCATTTATGCCAGTGCTCATAGCTGGTCTCATTCCCCACCTGTTTCCGCCTCGTAGCATAACGAGAACTTTTGCCTCCGGCAAAACAGAAAAGGTCATCTTTCAAGCTCTGAAGGAACTGGGGCTGCCCAGCGGGAAGGTGAGGGAGTCACGCCGTTACATTCGGCCCCGGCGATACCGAGCCTCCGGTCGAAATCTCATTCTCACTCTCCTCTGCAGAACGACGAAATCGATCACACCGTCTTCACCTTTGACATGTTCTACGCCCTCACACAGAAGATCTGTCCACGGACGGATATTGAGGAGCTATTCAAGAAGATGTGAGTTCACTGAAACAAACAAGTCAAACTAGTCAGCACGGAACTCTTCACAGAGAAGCTTCTCGCCTTGGAAAAGTTAATTTTCACCTCCTTGTTGAGATAGAAGGCTGCCACCATAACAGCTCTGACTCTGCCTGTGTTGAGAGCAAGTCCTTTGTTAACACAGCAACAATGGATGAATAATTATTATATTTCTCTGTGTTAGATTCGCTCTTTCAAAGAGCAGACAAGCCCTTTGGAAAGGTTTGCATCGGCCCTACTAACGTCCTTGAGAAATCTAACCCGCTTTGGTTTAACCTGTTTATTAATCTAACTAGGTTTTCGTTCCTTTGTAACGTGTAATGAAGCTCAGTGTTCCAGTCAAAGCTTGTAAGATTTCCAGTTGTTACCTTTTTCTGATTGATTTGGTTTTATTAGAGTATAACAGTTTTCTGATTAATTCCTTTTCAGCAACGGCGACAAAACCGATTATTTAAACATAGACCAGTTAGTCAGCTTTCTGAATGAAGTAAGCTTTTTTTTTTCATTCATTAACTGTTCTTTGCAAGCCTGCCTTTCCACTCCATTACACTGCATGTACCGTCCTCGATGTGCTTGTCCCCATCTCCGTCTCTCGCTGTGTAACCATCATGCAACTCCTGAGATTGCAGTAAGGAGGGAAGGGGGTTAAAACAAACACGCCCATCCTGTCTTGCTTTGCATCTGTCTCTCGGTTTTTCCTCTGTGGGTGAATATATACTGTGCTGTTTTCGTAATTTTTCCAGTCGTACTCAAGTGTAACGTAATGTTGAGGATGATTAATCGCCTACAGAGTGTTGTTTTGAAACATTTAGCTTACATCCGTATGTGTCCCTGCTTTCAGGCCTCGCGTATTGTTCTTTTCTAACGGTGCCAAGAAGTTTTAAAAAAGTTAAAAGATGTCAGACATAGCGTGAGATTGTCCCATTTCGGCTCATCCGCCGTTAGCAGCCGCACTGTAGGTTGTCTCACCGTTGTACGATGCCAAAGCCTCGCATCACATTTCGTCTCGCCGTTGTGCCCGGGCAGAATCAGCGAGACCCCCGGCTGAATGAGATTCTCTTTCCATTCTACGACCCCAAAAGAGCGATGCAGATCATAGAGAAGTATGAGCGAGACGAGGAGCTGAAAAAGAAAGGTAACCGGTCAAGAGAGGGTTCGTGTCCCACTCTTCGCTGCCTGTGCGACCAGCACAGAGCGTGTGGTACGGGTTCTGTTTTCCATTTGGTGTGTTAGTCCCATCATCCTGATCATTCTCCTCTGAAGGAGCTAGATGTTATCGTATAGTTATAAATTTTTTTTATTGGCTGTACTGTGGGTGCATGGTGGCTCGGTGGTTAGCACTGCTGCCTCGCTCCTCCGGGGTTAGGGGTTTAAATCCCACCTCCAGCTCTGTGGGTGTGGAGTTTGCATGTTCTCCCCATGCTTTGTGGGTTTCCCTCGTTACTCTGGTTTCCTCCCACAATTCAAAGACTTGCTGATTGGCGTGGCTAAATTGCCCTGTGTGTGACTGTGCTCTGTGATGGGTTGGCACCCCATCCAGGGTGTCACCCACCTTATGCCCTAGGCAGTCTGGGGTAGGCTCCAGGCCCCCCCTTTGAACATGCATAAGATTCAGTGATTTGGAGAATGGATTAAATGCACTATATTTATGCCTTTCATTCTTAATTTTGATAAATTTTCATGGAACTTTTCCCAGGTTCCCATAAAGAATTCCATGATATTCTCCTGCCCTCTAGTGGTGGGCAGGAGCTGCTACTGTGCGTACGGCTTTCATGAACTCCACACTGGTATGGTACAAGGGAAAATCCTTCTCAGTCCATCAGTGCCTTGTGTTCTGTCTTCGAGGAAGGACAGATACAGGCTAATGTCAGATTCTGAACGGACTTGCCCGCCGCACGTCGCTAGACGCGTCCGGCTCCTCCTCACCCTCCTGAGAAACGATTTGCCTTCATCTGCAGGCCACATGTCGTGCGACGGCTTCTGCCGGTACCTCATGTCAGACGAGAATGCTCCGGTCTTCCTCGACCGCCTGGACCTGTACCAGGAAATGGACCAACCGCTGGCCCACTACTTCATCAGCTCTTCCCACAACACGTACCTGACTGGGCGCCAGTTTGGGGGCAAGTCATCTGTGGAGATGTACCGCCAGGTCCTCCTGTCTGGATGCCGGTACGAGCCATGAACCTGCTCTCTTACTTTCTGTTGAACTTCTCCAGAAGTTGATTCTGGGAAATTCTGATGTGACCCTTGAACTCCCCTCGGGTTGCCGGGTTGTGCTGAGAAGGTAGTCCTCCATACTTAGCCTGGTGTGTGTGTGTGTGTGCGTGTGTGCGCGTGCGCGCTACTCTCCGTGTCTTCAGGTGTATTGAGTTGGACTGCTGGGATGGGAAGGGAGAGGACCAGGAGCCCATCATAACCCACGGCAAGGCCATGTGCACGGACATACTGTTCAAGGCAAGTCCCTGTGGAGGGGACACGTTTACTGGGAAACCTTAACCAGTCCGACACTCGTATGGCACATTTACCGGGAAACCTTAACCAGTCCGACACTCGTATGGCACGTTTACCTTAAACACGACACATTACTGAATTTTGTATAATGTGCTTTTCAGTTAACTGCTTCCACTTGGCTTTTGACATCCGTTACCAGGTGACACTAAATGAAACCTTATGTCAAAAGAGGCTTACTGATTTCTGGAGGGTTAACGATCTTTCTGTTAGCTGGTTATTATTGTTGCCTTAAGTGTAATACAAATACCAAGTTTGATATTATACAGTATGTGTAATTTGGTGCCCTGGGGATGGATTCTCAAGCCTGGTACACGTGACGGAATGTTGCATTCAGGAGGCTTTCTAGCTGCAATGAAGGTGTCTCCCCTCAGGATGTGATCGTGGCCATCAAAGAGACGGCTTTTGTGACCTCCGAGTACCCTGTGATTCTCTCTTTTGAAAACCACTGCAGGTGAGGAAAAGAAACGTTCTATTTGAACCAGTGTGGTATAGCAGTATTAAGTCACATAGCGGATACCCGGAAGGTGGTTGGTTCCAGTCCCAAGGGTATCTTTCCTGAACTACCATCGGATAAGGCATTGAACCTTAATTATTAGGGTATCTGGCCATATAAAGGGCTCCGCTTCAGTTCTAGATTCTCTCTGTGGTCTTTTGCAGTAAACCACAGCAGTACAAAATGGCGAGATACTGTGAAGAGATCTTCGGAGACCTTCTGCTCAAACAGCCCCTGGAGGCCTACCCGGTGCGTCCCCGCTTCCCGCTCGTCCGTCCGGCCGTATCCCTGTCACAGTCAGCTGAATTCGTGTCTCGCCGCAGATTGAAGCTGGACGGACGTTACCCTCTCCTAATGACCTCAAGAGGAAGATCCTCATCAAAAACAAGCGTTTAAAACCGGAGGTGGAGCAAAGTAGGTTTCTCTCTTCAAGGAGCACTTAACCACAGCAGATGCTCCCTCACCGTTAACTTGTATTACAAAGTCGCTGCAGTATCATTCCTTGGTAAGAATGCGCAACAAGACTATTAAACAAGACCTGAATTTATAGGATGAGGCAGTTTATTGTAAGTGGATTTATCGTCTTTGGCTGGCAAATCCATCCTGGTGAGGTGACTTTGGTTCTACGCTCTAATTGCGTACAGAGCAGTTGGAGGCCTTCAAAAAGCAAATGGAGGCAGGGGAAATAAGTACACCGGCCAGTATCCTGGAGGACGAGAACGAGGAGGAGGCCGAAAACGGTGAGTCTTCAGGCCAGTTTGAGGAGCCGGGGCGGCACCGCTGTAGGCTGGGTACCGCCCCCGTCGGCCTGCAGGGGGTACCTATGATCAGACAGGTGGCTGCTTTGGAAGTTAACGTGGAGGACATTGACTGACCGACCGACCGGTCAACCCGGGCATCTTAACCCAAGTTCTAATTTAGTGGTGCGTTATAAACATGGAGTGGAACGATTGTTTGTTATTTTTTTTTTGTTTAACATTGGTATTTACGTAGTCGTACTCCTAACCCGGTGACAGTGTTAATGTTTCCCTCAACACCGCGACTGCGGTAACCGCTGTACTTTTGTATGCTCCGTCCCTCGTTGCCGGCAGCTGACACGAAGGATTCAAGCGCCGAACTGAAGAGTGTGAGCAACCTGTCCTCAGACGACACGAGTCAGAAGGAAGCCCACGTGAAAAATGTCAAGAAGGTGCGTCATGCTGCCGCTCTCCACGATCTTGCTGTCCGCACGCGGCTCCTCCGCATGTTCACAGCCTTGTCACCCGACCTGCTGCACAGTGCCACCTGCTGGCATGGAGGTTTACTTTAGGCCAGGGTGTTGCCACAGTTACGTGCCTATCTGCTTAAACGCACCGTCTCATTCCGTAAGGAGCCGTCGAACTGCAATGAGCTTAACCCGGAATTCCAAAATGAATCTTAAAGCGTTGCCGTGATTGCCGATCCTACTAAGAAAGACATGCAAAAACTATCTTTCCTCAAACAAGCGAAAAGATGCACCCTTCACTCGCACATCTTCTGCAAGTGCTTATCCAGTGCAAGGTGACGATGTAGTAGACAATTCATGCTAACATCGTGGATGCTGATGAAGACCCATTCTGACCTCTGCGGTCCATTCTTCCTCAAATTGCTGAAGAGGCTCGGCCTTCTGAAATGATAAAGTCTGTGCTCGCGGTCATTAACTTGCTGCGGTCTGGCCTTGGCGCGTCGCTCTGGCGGATCTGAAGGTGACTGGCTGCTTTGACCCGTGCCTGACGTTTTTAAGGTCTCCGATGACGATACCTTGGAGATGTCAGAGTCCACAGATGCCCCAGACACCACGGATGTATCCGAGATCTCCGATCAGGACAATAACAGGAAGGTAAATGCATTAGGCTTTTTTTTTATCTTGAGGTGATTTACCTTCTCTGCAGCTCTCAATATGCAAGAAGAGGTCATCTGCTCCTCTGGTAGTGGAAGCGCTAACAGAGAGTGGACCATCTTCTGAAATGGCTGATGAACGTTCAGCTATTCTGAGCAGACTGTGTCTGGCCCCTCCCTCTGTGGTGGTGGTCTGGCCTGCCCCCCCCCCCCCGCACACTATTCACCCGTCAAGCTCGCGATGGGGGGTAACCTTACTCATTTGAACGACCGAGTGATTGTCATTCATTTTTAGGGTTCTAGTAAGTTCTGTGTGGGAACCCTATTGTTTAAGTTTGCTTAACTTTGTTTAACTTTGGCCCGTGGTGTCGGAGATGAGCGTCTTTCGTAAATGAGGCCCTGGGAAAAGCTGTATAATAAACCGATTAAAAGACACACATCCACAGTTGGCCACTTAGCACTTTATTTTCCCACTTTATGCAGTTTAACGGTTTACTATAGGTCAAGGGTCCAACAGCAGCCATCCTCCCGGGAGCTGAGCCAGTCTGTTTTCTCATCCGCTGAACTGTTCCTCATCAGCCTTCAGCAAGAGCTGTGTTCCTCTGTTCAGCGACGCTGAGGGTCTCCTCCGAGCTCCGCCTTCATCTCCCTCACGGTCCACATTAGCACACTTGTGTGTTTCTTCATTTTCAAAGGCAGGAGAGAGTGTGGAGGATGATGAGCAAGCCCTAATCGCCTCCTACAAGTACGTGGGGGCCACCACCAACATCCACCCTTACCTGTCCGCCATGGTGAACTATGCCCAGCCCGTCAAGTTCCAAAGCTTCGAGGTGGCTGAAGGCAAGTCCCCGAAATGCTTAGCCAGGCCTTTGTGCGGCAGCAGATCTGAGCCAGCTCCTGGGTGGGGGAAGACCAGCTTCACTGAGCCGATTGGTCATCGTCCAGAAGTAGACATCTCTGCCCACTCACTGTTTGTCGTGTGCCAGGCCTGTGAAGTCAGCTGCAGACATCTGTCTAACATGGTACCCTGCATAACTGTCCCTTCTCATAGGGCACCAGGACGCCTCTAGTGTAGGAAGCATGTCTTACTGAGCACTTCATCAGCTGGCCACTAGGAGGAGCCATTGAGGCAGTAAGCCCTCTTCTTCAGCAGCAGTCTGCCTTGGGGGCTCTCATGTTCCACAGACATGCATAAGCCCCATCTATAAACCTATGAATATTACACATGTCACCTATGTATGTGGGATATATTACGTTTAGCTCCTAATAACATCACATTTGTAGATTTAGGTGTCATCATGCATACACATTTTTGGTTGGGGACACAGTGGCTCAGTGCTTAGCACTGTCATGTCACACTTTCCAGGGCGGGGGTTTGAATCCTGGTTTCGTCTCTGTGTGCGTGGAGTTTGCATGTTCTCCGTGTGCTTCACGGGTTTTCTCCCACGGTCCAAAGACATGCATTGTAGGTTATTTGGTGTGTCTGAATTGTGCAAATCAGGCATTGTGTCCAGGTACAAATCGCCAGCCTCTTGTCTGTCACTGTAAACCAGTAGATCTCTGAAAATTCCTCACCACTGTTTACACCAAGCCTGCCCGCAGCCACTTGATTTAATGCAAAGGTACAGGTTAGTTTAACTAACAGCTGGTAAGTGGAGGTCAGGCTTTCTTTCCAGAGAGTTACAGTGTTCTGATGAGCATGACTCTTTCGCCTGCATTTGATCTGGGACTGTCATTTGACCTTTGGCCGGGCTCGTCGCACACATACCATGTAGGCGAGGTTTGAGCCCCTGACTCTGGGGGAGTGAGGTGGTGGTACCATCCACCGAGCTATAAAGCCTGGTCACTTCTAGTTTTTTTTTTTTTAATCCAAGTTTTTGTTGCTCAGCAGCAATAACACGACTAAATTACTAAATATCGTGCATTTATTAGGGTTTCTTGACATGTATGACGGGTTGTGTCATGTGTGTCAGTGTGTGCGTTAAGCCCTTTTATCGTGTGCTGATCATACTGACGTTGATTTCTGCGCCGTATCTGTGAAGGTCTGCAGTGTGCTGACTGTCCATCCCATTTCAGAGAGAAACGTTCACCACAACATGTCTTCCTTCAACGAGTCTGTGGGCCTCGGCTACCTGAAGACCAACGCCATCGAGTTTGTTAAGTATCCTGGGCTCTGCTCGGTGGCGCTGCTCGGTACTGGGCTCAGCCCAGATCGGTGTTCCTTACTCTGGGCCAGTCGCTGGTTCCTTCCCTTTAGATTCAGCGGTCCTCCTGGGGTACAAGGCAGGTCCTTTCCTTGCCTGGGAGCTCCAGGCGGAGCTTTGTGGGGAGGGTCTCGCTGTTCCCGTCCAGTCTTCCTGTCTGTGTGAGATCCGGTTTTCCTGAATGACTGGCACAGCTATAACAAGCGACAGATGAGCCGGATCTACCCTAAGGGCGGTCGGGTGGATTCCAGTAACTACATGCCTCAGATCTTCTGGAATGCCGGCTGCCAGATGGTGTCGCTGAACTACCAGACCCCAGGTGAGTTGGGCCGCGTGTTCTAGCCATGTCACGCTCCGTGGCGGCCCCGCCTGCTCTCCACCCAGAACATATGGGTTCAGATGGGGAATAGTGAGCGTGATTTAAGGATTGGCCGGGTCCTGTGGCCAGGAGAGCATGTTAATTCTGGGGAAAACCCAGTGCCGTTCCATGGGTAGGATTAGGGTCACCCGACACAGTTCCGGGATTAGGGTTGCCATCACTCAGCACGGTTCCTACACAGACATGAGTCTTACCCTGCGCCGCTAGGTGACTTGCTATCTTCCGGCCCTCGATGGGTGTGCGGGCTGCGTGGGTGGTCCTGTTGACGACGTACTCTCCACCCGCAGATTTAGCCATGCAGCTGAACCAGGGGAAGTTTGAGTACAACGGCTCCTGCGGGTGAGTGACGTCACCACCTGACGGTGTAACGAAAACTCCCGAGGGAGTGGGGGAAGCAAATGGGCTCCCAGAAGGCAGTGGATTCTCACAGCGGGACTAGATCCTCATACAACTGCTGGGCAGCACTGCTAAGTAGCTTAATGCTGCAACGTTCCCGCTTCTTAATGACTTTGCAAGTGACACCATATATTAAATGGCGCCATGTTATGCGTTATTCATTTCTATTTAATGACAAGACAAAAATGCTAGCTGTTAGTCCTCTATGTTTATGTTCAGAACAAAGTAATGAACAAATGATGGAGTCTGAAATTTTATTGTTTTTATCGTGTGGATGATTAAGGCTGTAAAATGCTGGACGCGTTTGAGCGCAGGGATTAACACTGCTGTCGGATCTTCCCTTCAGGTACCTACTGAAGCCGGACTTCATGCGTCGTTCTGACCGGATGTTCGACCCGTTCTCCGAGACACCCGTGGACGGCGTGATTGCCGCCACCTGCAGCGTTCAGGTAGCGATAAGATAACATTGAAGAAGAGTGGTTCTGCCGGGCCTGCCGGGCTAGCGCTGGCAGCGCTCACCGGCGCCATCTCCTGTCCTTCCCAGGTGTTCTCGGGTCTGTTTTTGTCCGACAAGAAGATCGGCTCGTACGTGGAGGTGGACATGTACGGACTGCCCACGGACACCATCCGCAAGGAGTTCCGGACACGGATGGTGATGAACAACGGGCTGAACCCGGCCTACAACGAGGAGCCGTTCGTGTTCAGAAAGGTCAGTCGGAGGTCATGCCCCCGCGGGAGGGGTTACCGTGGAGATGTCGAACGGTCTCGGTCGAGCCTCGTGGCTCGTGGTCGACGCCGCTGCACGGACGGCCTGGTCAGCAGTCTACGTATCACCGCTGCAGCAGAGGGCTGCTGTCACCGCCACGTGCCTGTAGCAGCTGCCGGGTCCCTCTGGTCCCCGCCGTGTGTGGGGGAGGGTAGCTGAGCGCAGCACAATCCGCAGCCTCCATCGCAGGACATAAATCACAGCCGCCTCTGCTCTCCTTCACGCCCGCCGCTCCTTGAACTGCCGTTATTACCGTCGCATTGCCGCACCGTCGCCTCTCGGGGGACGCGGCGCCTCCCACGGACCACACGCCCTGCCTACTTCTTGTTTGTCTCTTTCCACCCCGTTCTTTTTTTTTTTTTTAACCCCTCGGCCCGCGTCACCGGTCCTGCGGTATTTGAGTCGCTCGTCTGCCCGCATTTTCGTTGTCGCTGCGACACGCCAACAGTGTGTCATTCTCGTTCAGCTTGCAGATGACTGTCAGGCTGCTTTTCAGTCTGTCCGATATAAATATCCAGGAAAATGTCCAGAACGTATCCTTGCATCCGTTTATCTGTTCGATAGCTAATCTTGAACCAGGTCATGGGGGGGTCCGATCTCAGTCAGCACAGGATATGAGGCAGAGTACACGGGACACACACACACACACACACACACACACACACACACACACACACGTTGGGGGCCGTTTAGAGTCACTAATTGACCCAACTGCAGGCAGGATTTAACCCCGAAGCTGTGAGAAGCAGTGCCACCTCTTTTACGAGATTCCACGATTATTACGTATAATATGTGAACATTACATTGCAAATGGATTTCGGATCGCACGAGTGCTAAAGCCGCAGGGAGATTGTCAGATGGTTCCATTGAGGCTTGACATTCCCTGGATTTCTGTAGTTTAGTCACTCACCCCCCCCCCCAACTGTCATGCTCTACCCCTCAGGTGATCCTGCCCGATCTGGCCGTGCTCCGGATCGCCGTGTACGACGACAACAACAAGCTGATTGGACAGAGGATCCTGCCTCTGGACGGTCTGCAGGCCGGCTACAGACACATCTCCCTCAGGAACGAGGGCAACAAGCCCCTCTCGCTGCCCACCGTCTTCTGTAACATCGTGCTTAAGACATATGTGCCGGACGGCTTTGGAGGTGAGCCCAGTCACCACAGGAGTCCTCAGGTCCGCAGGTGTGGGAATAGCGTGGCCGTGTGACCTGAGATCACACCTGTGACTCGGGGGGGCGCGCGTGTGACTCGCGGGGAGGGCGTGCTTTTACACAGGAGCTTTTTTCCAAATTAAGTAACAGTTGGGTCACTGAACAGAACTGGACCCAACAGACGAGAGATTAGGAGTTTGCGTGAAGTACTTGAATTCGGGAAGGGAAGTAGTCTGCTTTATATTTAGGCTGATCGATTAGCATGACAGGTCTGATCTGCACATTTCTGCTCATTTCACGTTATAAATTTTGTTCTACGCGGTGTAATCAAGCAAGCCTTTGGAATCTTTTTTTTTTTTCTAGAGATCGTGGATGCCCTGTCTGACCCAAAGAAATTCCTGTCCATCACTGAGAAGAGAGCCGACCAGATGAGGGCCATGGGGATAGAAACGGTGTGTGGATTTACCACAGGCACCTGAGGGGGGCGCTGGCGTGTATGGTGTTTTACACGTTTAGAGAACAGTGTGCTTTATAGGGAGACGGCCTACAGGGGGCGCTGGGGTCATTGGGTTTTACACATCTGAGCAAGAGCACATTTTATTGGTAGATGACCTTTCCATATGGCCTTGAACTTGACACGATTTCTACGTTGTCGACATAAAGTTGAACAGACTGGATCCTGAGCAGCCAGGTGACCTGTTTGGACCTGTTTTACAAGAGCACATTGCCATGTTCTCGCTCTGCGCTTTTAGCTGTGTACAGAATGTTCTTGGAAAAATGACCGCACATAACAGGGTTGTTCTTCCCGACAGAGTAACTTAAAATACTATTTCTCAAACTTTGTAGCACAGCAAATGGACATAAAATCTTATCGTTTAAAAAAAAAAAAAAAAAAATTTAAAAAAATAATGTATTTTATGGACACGGTTATGTTATCTCAGATTTCCCTGGCTGTTCTCGGGTTCGGACGTCGCATTCCTCCTTTCCACGCGTCTCTCCATTTGGACGTCGCGTTGCTTCTCGCCCGCACAGCCTCTCGGGTTCGAATGTCTCTGAGTCGGCCTTTTCTCCACTCTACCGCCCCCTGCTGCTGAGTAGAGCGACATTGCCGACGTGCCCAACGACAGCTCGAGGAACGACAGGAAAGGAAAGGTGAACCAGGTGAAGGCCAACGTGACTCCGCAGAGCAGCTCCGAGATGGGCCAGACCTCCACGTCGGGGCAGGGCAACAGCAACGAGGCCAAGAAAGGTCCTCGGCACACCACATCCATCCATCCATCCATCCTTTTGCAACATCTGGCATTCTTTTTCATATGCTGTTTCATCCAGTCCATCATCCATCCTTTTTCTGCCCTCACATCTGTCCTCCATCCTCTGTCTGTTCCCCTCCCGCAGCTGTGCTTCCCGACGTCATCCACCACGTTGTTGTTGTTTTTACAAGATGAACTCGCATGTGGCAGGTTTTGGGTTCCTGGTAAGTAGAGGTGGCAGCGTTCCAGGCGGGGATGATGACTTATGCGGATTCTTCCTGCTCTTTCAGACGCCGTGCTCGTACCTCAGGTGAACGTTGAGGACCTGAAGCAGATGAAGGTGGGATCCCACACCGGAGCCCCAGCATCCGGATTCTCGTGTTTTCCTTTCACGCTCAGTGACGCGCTTCTGAGTCACAGCCTCCAGACCCCTGCCTCTCACGTTTTGTTTGTCGTCTGCGTCCAGAAAGTCATGCTGGGCTCAGTGCTGTTGGTTTAACCTACGTCAGCTTTGATGTTTCTGCCGCCCGGCCCCCACACCCAGACTGACACGCTTGCTTTTATCCTTGCCTTCGAACAATTCGGAAATTCGTAGGAAACAAGACGGGACGGTTTAGCCTGTGCGAATGGCTTAATGCCACACAATGTAGTGGGTTCTTGAAATTCTCCCTTTATTTAAGCCTCTCCCTCTTGGCTTCTCCCTTCCCTCCCAGTTTTCCGGTTCCATCTATGGTTTGCGGGTGAAAGAAGTGTTTTATAGG
>JAACJT020000033.1:12049373-12064105 GCA_009936485.2 Gymnarchus niloticus
AAAAAAACACCCAAAAAAAAAAAGAAATAAAATATGGAAGAGAAACACATTTGGAAAATTTAAGGAAAAAAAAAAAAAAAAAAAAAAAAAAAAAAAAAAAAAAAAAAAAAAAAAAATGCCGCAACATCAATTTGTCAGCGTGAGCTGTGGCACGACTCGCCGTGTGTGAAGCCCAGAAAGGAGACACTTAGCCCCACAAAAGAGGAACGACGGCACGCCGACACGCAGCACCCCCCCTCCCCCCCGCCCTCCCCCCATGCCCGCAGAGGCCGAATGCGACCGAAGATGAAGAAGAAAAGACGCATTGTGGTGGGGCTCGGGGTCCACGTGCCGGCACGCGGGGGGAGGGCGGGTTCAGTTAAACTGATACCAAGAACCTCACTTTTTAAAGCCGCAATGCAATGAAAGAAAAACAGACCGCCGATTCGAAGACCCGAACTGAAGGCCCGGCCGCCCCCAAACGGACCCATTAACGCAGACACCCCGCAGCTTCCCGGCTGATTGAAGTCTTTCGGCTGGACCGAGGTCCTCATTACAGAGCCGGACTCCGGTGAAGCGTCAGCCTGGCAGCGCAGCGGTTCCGGAGCGAAATGCAAAGAAGCCTCAACTCGGGATGAGCTCTCTCCTGGCATCCATGCCGACTAGAAGCGAACCGCGTGGAGCCAGTAGATGTTATTTTGCAACAAAATGCGACTTTCGCACACCTCAAGCTCTTACTTTCTGCAGGACATTAAACCCGGATTAATTATTTTAACTCAGTCGGCGAAGAGTTACATTTTCAGTGTTCATGCTTAATGCATGTTCTCCTTCACAATCCAGATTTAATATTTTACCGTCTCATTATTAATCATTTGAAAACTAACAGCACCTTTCTAATTACACTGCAGCACAATACTTTTATTGAAATGGTTTTTCAACGATCCTCAGATCTTAAAAATAGATATTAGTATTATCCATCCAGATTTAATGTGTATTTGATCTTAAGAATGCAGAACGGACAGTCAGAAAAAAAAAAATAAGCCATCCTATTTGTAAACACATCCATCTTTTACATCACACTCACATATTTTTTTAGATAAGCGATTCGCCTGATCAGGGTGACTGGACAGACGATGGATGGATGGATTGATCTTATTTAGAAGATGAATTAACGACACTATGTATTGCATAGACCAAATTCACTGTCTGATTATTTATTAAACAAAATATCGTTTACATGTTAGCAGTCCATCAGAGTTGCCCGCAGCCGATTAAACGTGATACCCCGATAACTGCCGGCGTAATCCAGTGCTGACTGGCTTTTTGACCCTGAGGTAACGCTTGTTATGTTCTCCCGGCCCTTGGCCTATTTGGGGGGAGCAGCAGGAGACCCATCAGAGAGTATGGTCATAACCAGGCTGCCGATGGAGGAAGCAGATAGCCCATGAGGGCACTCGTGCCAACCGTCCGTCACTGAGCCGTGCTCGATGCTCGGGTGCCACGTTAAACGTGCCGGCCGACGATAGTCACAAAGGTTTAGGCCTCTCTCGACACCAGGACTCTCCAGGACCACAGGACCACAGACCGCTCTCCACTCTCTTCAATATGATGTTATGACATCATATTGAAAATATACATCTTTATAGTGAGGGGTCAAATGAGGCTTGGAAACCAACAGTGGATGGGAGTGTCCCGAACTAGCCAATCAATGCTGGCGCTAAACGAGGCTTCAAAACCCATGGTGGGTGGGAGTGTCCCGAACTAGCCAATCAATGCAGGCGCTAAACGAGGCTTCAAAACCCCATGGTGGGTGGGAGTGTCCCGAACTAGCCAATCAATGCTGGCGCTAAACGAGGCTTCAAAACCCATGGTGGGTGGGAGTGTCCCGAACTGGCCAATCAATGCAGGCGCTAAACGAGGCTTCAAAACCCATGGTGGGTGGGAGTGTCCCGAATTAGCCAATCAATGCTGGCGCTAAACGAGGCTTCAAAACCCATGGTGGGTGGGGCATACCCTGAACAACCAATCAATGTCGTATTAAAGCCTCATTTGTCCCATCACTAGTTTTGTAAGTATTATAAAATCACGGATCAGAAATCCAGCCAATGTTCAGAGAAACGTTTCTCCACCCTATAGCACTATGGTTCCCCCACCCAGTTGTTTCCATACTTTTTGATTCAGGTTAACTGGGGTGACAGGCGAGTTAGGCCATTTTAAGCACTAGTCTACCAGTTGGTTGATCTCGAACGTAAACAGGAGAACTCTTCCTTGGTAACCGACTTCAATGACAACAACAACAAGGCCTTCGCATTAATGGGAGCGATGGGTGCTGTCATTTTACCTGGGAGGCGGTCACAGTTTCAGAGAGACGGGGGTAAGTGTAGGAACTGTAATGACCCTGCTGGGTGGATTTGAAGGCGCTGATTCCATACGGCGGGCTGGGCTCCTGCAACCCAGATCCGGATCGGGACCGCTGGCGGATGGCGGGCTGCGGACTGCCCTGGCCAAGGTAAGACGACTTTGGTCTTTTCTCATAGTCCTCCCGGGACGGGCCGTACCCCCAGTCGCTGTCCGAGCAGCTGATCTGCTCGCTATGCAGGGAAGTCCTCGACGGCGTTCCCAACGGCTGCTCCTTGTGGTCCTGCAGGGAGCTCCCGCAGGAACTCTGGTAGAATTCCCGGCTGCTCCCCACCGCCTCCTCTGAGCGCACCTTGCTCTCCAGGTACGTGCGATAGTCAGGAGGCATTTTGGCGTAGTCTGATTTCTGGGGCATGGCGTCGGGGTAAAAGGGGCTCCTTATAGCGTGTCCATTCTGCTTGGGGAACCGAGAGTGCCTCGCCAAGCCGAACTCCACGTCAAAGGAGGCCTTGTCCCTGTAGCCGTCCGAGGGAAAGTCTTTGGAGCCGTCCAGGTCGCAGGAGTAGCGCGAGTAGTGGTGACCGAAGCCGTTCTCCTCAGCCAGCTTGGCGGGGTGTTTCACGCCCGGCTTGTTTGGGGCAGGGGGGCTCTCCTTGCGGAGGGAATTCGACCGGGTCACCGAGATGCTGTCAAACTCTTCCAGCAGACCGTTGATAGAGACATCCTTCTGTGGCCTGCTCCCTCGCACAATGGTCTACAAAACAGGAAAAGGGCTTTTAATGATGTCGTCACCAGAGCGGTGCACAAGAGCTCAGGGGAAATAGACTTCTAGCAAGAGGTACTTAAATTTGAATGAATATCACTAAAACAAAAGGGGAAGAAAAACCACATAGCTATATATCCGAAGAATTCTGAGAGTACGTGTGTGTAAGCTGTCACTAAGCAAAATATATTAATACTGCTGACATCTGCAAGAAGCTGCCATGAAATGCAGCACGGATACTGTGATGATCATCTACCTTGTTAAATGCAGGGCTGTACCAGTGAGTCAGCCCACGTTTTTATCCCCATTTTAACTTCCACGACCAAAACATGATGATGTGCGACAAGAAAGTGAGAAGTATAGAGATGTGAAAGTGCAAGGCAGCCGCTCTGCTATTCCGGACCGGACACTGCACCTAAGGTGTTTAACACTGCTTACTTAACGACAGTCATTTCTGCCCCCCCCCCCCAGATAAACTGCTATGAAGAAACGGCTTGGTTTGGAATTCATATTTTTTTGTTATTCCATCATCGGCCAAAAGTGTGGCAATTGGCGCGTTTTCTCTAGAATTAAGCAGGAAGTAGATTTTAGCTGATGGAATTTCACTCAGAATAAAAACCGTCCTGAAGAATACACAATGCAGGTTTACAAACAATGAGACCATATTTTTTTCAATAAAGAAGTTAGAGTTTACAGTTCATGAGAATTTTATTATTGTGTCAAAATCCTTTATTCATGAGAACACAGTACCATGTGGTGTGTAATATTACAGACTCGGTAAAAGATGACAAAACTTCGGAAAATCTGCAACTTTATTAATTAACAGTTAAAATATTAGTTTTCTTTCTTGGCACGAAAAAATACTCACTGAAATCCGGTTAATCATCAAACCCTGGTGAGTCAGGCCTTGTTTTAGGTTACAACGGATTGATTAGGCGAAACTGAAATCGTCCTTTGTGTTGTTTAAGAAAACAAGAATTCTTAAATTAGTTTGTAATCTACTATCATTGGTCTCCTGTAGAGCGGGAAAACAGTTTTTCATATACAGATA
Organism: Gymnarchus niloticus; assembly: GCA_009936485.2. Classification (NCBI taxonomy): domain Eukaryota; kingdom Metazoa; phylum Chordata; class Actinopteri; order Osteoglossiformes; family Gymnarchidae; genus Gymnarchus; species Gymnarchus niloticus. The sequence continues at coordinate 12,053,525 of JAACJT020000033.1, forward strand.
GCGGCTAGCAAATACATCTTTAAGATATTTTAATACGTCGTTTAACCTCTCGGGGGCTGCTGCATGGTGCCACGCTCAACGCGTGGACAAACGGAGCGAAAATCGGAACGGCTGTTTTCAGTTCACACGCAGACCAACACTGGACCCGATTCGATGCACGTTTGCGTTCCCGGGCTAAGACGTGGCACCGCCGGCCTTAAACTGCCACATTCCCGAGGGGGTCCGGTTGGACGGCCGAGAGCTCCACGGATAAACAGTGGCTCTGCCGCTCCGCACAGGGGCCGCGATAATGAAAAACAGACGCGGCACTTGAAGCGGCGATGGTTAAATAAAGGTGAAATCGAGCAGCCTGCCTCCTCTTTTACCGCTCTGTGATTTATAGGCTCTCTTAAGCCTCCTCCTTGAGTGGAAAACCACAGCGGGAGTAATTTCAAATCCAATTTACTCTGTTTAACACAAGCAAGCACATGGCCATAGGCCTTCTGACAGGCGTTATTTTTACTACCATCATCATCATTATTATTATTTTGGTTATTAGTGTAATGGTTACACTGTTTCTTCTCATGCACAAAAAAAGTTCATTTCACAAATAGATTAGAGTAGTACTACTGCTTTAATTGAAAGCCCTTCCTAGCATTACGGCGGATATCTGATGGGGCACACTAATTATTCTCTTTTGTACGAGTGTATAGAGCGATGAAAACAAGACAGGCCTTTCTTTCTGTGTTGAACACGTCGACCTTTTGGCAGTTCACCATGGTGGGCGGGCTGACAATAATATTTCATAAGGTTCAGTTCGTTTATCCACCATAAAGCCCATGCGAACGGAGATCAGTATCAGCGAGAAGGAAGGTAAGAGACGAGGCGGGAAGCAGTTCGCCAAGGTTAACCGTTCGCCAAAGCGCCATCCTAATCTCACCATTAATTTGAATTAAGGTCTGGTATTTTCAGGTGCCACTTTCCATTTTCCCCCTCGCCGCCTTTCGAGCGGGCTGTCTTCCCCACGTCGTCCCCGCTCTCGGTGACAGTGGTCATATTTCACCGGCCTGGTGTCGACAGGCTCTGTCCTTCGGCGATAAGCCGTAATAGATCGGCTCAGGGACGCTCCTCGTCCAGACGAGGTATCCGGGGGTGAAAAATGAGGCTTGTTTAAAGACAGGGAATAACCTTGGTAATAATGAAGTGGACAATTATATGCTGTGCCCAGCTTCCTTCACACAGTGTCATTCTGCAGCTGTATACCCTACAGGACTACCGAGGACATTCAAACCTGCGTGTTGTCCTATGTCAGCAGTAATTGGTCTGATTTTGTCATAAAACATGTAAGGTCGCAAAACAGATTAAATATGTACCACGGTGAAATATTGCTTTGCCACACGGGGTTCTTCGGTGAAGATGGGTCTGCATACTGTTTGCGAATGCTGTTCGCAGTACTCCAGGAAGCCACCTGAGTAAATCGCCTCCATCTTTCACATACACGTTTAAACGTGCTGCTGAGAGACTCTGCATCACACGGCAGACTTGAAGTGGGGAAACGTCCGGTTCCCGCTGACGACGATAGGCCCCCTCTGACGTGAGATACTCCTGACCACTGCAGAAAGACGTCCGCGGGTGGCTGCTGCACGATTTCTGACGTGCAAGCTTTTCGGAAAACTTAAGCGATAAGGCACTCATGGGGTCACACTGGAGCACCTGGCCTTTCATATTAATAGGTTAAATCTATTAAAGAGCGACCCACACTAGACAGTAAAGCATTTTTAATGGTGCTATTCGTAAAAGGCTGCAGATTTTAATGTGCAGTTTAAGACGGGCAAGACTTTCTCGTTTCATGTTACACTGAATCGCATTATAAACACTGACAGGCCATCTCAGGTGAACACGCAACCCGTTCAGTAAGTTAATTCAGATCCGCATATATTCAGGCATTCAGCCTTGCTCGCCCCCCCCCCGACAAACGGAACAATTCTTTATACTATGGCGACACCTAGTGGCCAACAATGAGGCGACAACGTGAAAAATGTGCCGGTGCGGCGTATCAAGGAGATGACGGCGAAAGTCGTTTTAATTAAGGCTTTTCTATTCCCATTTTCAGGAACAGTCAGAAACGGACTTGCCCGGCTGGTGGTGTGGCTTGGGTATGTGCCATATACGTTAAACATCACGAACCTTACGCTCCTTCAAGTAATGGACCCTCCGGACATTTGTTTTACTCAAAGTGCGTTTCATTTCCCCGAATACAAAATATAAAAGGCATAGTAATGTAGAAAACAACATAGTATGATTTACGGTCAAAAGACAGACAATTTTATTATATCAACTGTTGTCGATTCCAGTCAGCCGAGGGCACAAGGCTGGGGTATTCGGTGGATGGGATGTCAGGCCGGCAATCACTCACACTGCACAAAAAGGGAGTTGACAATTAGGATAACCGCATGTCTTTGGACTGGAAGAGGAAACCCCCAAAACACAGAGAAAGCATGCAAATTCCACACAACACAGCATTAGTAGGACTCAGACCCCAATCCTGGAGGTGGGAAGCCATCAACCCCCCCAGACAAACTCGGGAGAATTAAACTAAAACCAGGAGATGACAGATTGGCTCAATCTTAATTAACATCCATTGACCAGTGAATCCAATCTTTTGGCAACTGAGATAACCACAAATAACCTGATTCAGGCTAACTCTGGGCAATCCTTTATTGTCTGAAAATAAAGTATCATCATCATCATCATCATCAGGAGCCTAAATCAGTTTAATTACATCAGTGGACAGGACCCCCCTTCTTATGGATACTGCTTCATGTCTGCGTGTGCTTAAGTTTCTAAGAGCTATCAAAACAACGCAGTCATAACAACAATAATAAACTGTTGCAAACAATCTGATGACATTTTTCTAGAAATGGAATATTTTACTAAAAACAGCGTCACTATAAAAGTAATCGCCCTGTAACATTTTGAGTACAGTGAGCAGTTAAACGAAGGACAAACAGATTTCGGTGTAAGCCTTTTTTGACGTTTTTCAGTGCTATTCCATGAGTTGAGGGTATGGATATTTTGACACAGCAGATATGTGCATCAGGCTCTGGGCCCCTCCACGACCCTGCTTAGGATAAGGCAGTTTGGAGAATGGATGGATGTGTACATTCCACAACATGCCGAGCCGTAGATGTGTATGCACCAGATTTACCTGGACAGTAGAGGGCAGCACTGAGCTTCAACTCACTCCGCTTGCACATAGCTTAGCGCTGACTATGGATGAGAATTGGGAGGCTCTGCGTTGGTCCCTGTACCAGTAACGACGTTCACGACGAGCTCAGAGGTTTTGGAACCAGATCAACGAGCTTCAGTAACACATACGCCGTAGACCGTGCCTTAACTACATGCTTCATCACGACACCTTCCCATTATCTGCTGCATCTCCATTACCCGATCCGACGTCAAACGGAAAGCGAATGGCCGCTGGACTCCAGGCTGAAGACGTTATCACAGTCGAGGGCAGTGAAAAACTACTCATTTTTAGAGCTGTATGTAGCATGACAGCGTTTGCTACAGCATGCATTAAAATATAAAACGTTTGTGCAAACTTGCACGTAAAAGCCATTTTTTTTTTCCCCCCGTTATAATTTAATTCACTGTGCTTCCACTGAGTGATTACACACGGTGCAAATTCGGGGCTGCCTGAAGCACACAGCGGGTGATTCCGATTCACTTACTCCGACGTGCTCGCTTGTTGACCCATTTACGCTGGAGCCCCAAGCCGCCAACAGATGTGGGCGTCTGGGCCCCACGCAGCCGCGGCAGAGCCAAAGCCTCCTTCAGGAATTCAAGCGAAGGGTACCCAAGAAGGGAGAACGCGTCGCTCGGCACCGTGGTCAAACCGAACGCGAGAACAGCAAAAGGCATCGATGAAACACGAACAACAGAACGAGGCAGATATCGTCTTCTGTCGGCTTATCCTGGTCAGGATCATCGGATCAACCGTGACATAAACGACACCGACCGACATGCTAAAGGCTCATCATCTCAACTTGTATAGATAAAGAATATTCTCACGTGCTGTTCATCTGGGATAAACTGGCATCTAGAATGACTCACGAGTTCTGGTAAAGGCACAGGGGTATTTATAGACAAGACAGTTTAGGGACTCGAAGTGTGATGGCAAATAGCTAATCCTGCAAGGCCGCAACTGCTTCTGAAACTCCTGTGCGAGTGACTCAACACGTTTCATGTAAGTACACATGATATCCTTAGCATTAAGCTAACCACGCAATGTTCTACTGTAGACGGACAAGGTTAGATATTTGGTAGCTGCGAAACTCCCCCAAACAGAGACATCAGAACCTGTGGGTGAACGTCAGAGAGAATGTAACTATGGACCCTTCCTGGGGAGGGGGAAAGCTCAAGGACTTACTAAGTACGCTGTATAAAAGGCCTGCTTGCGTGCTAATCAGCGAAACACGCTCAGAGACTGTCTGAGGCTGTTCTCCTTTGCCGGTAAAGCATCAAACTTCAATACCGGACAGAGTCCGGGACTCGTCCTTTCTCCGAAAGATTCATTCGGTAAATTTCCACGACAGTCTTCAGGAAAATGTAGGTTTCATAACTACCCAGCTATGTGACTCTGAACATTCAGACTAAAATCATCAGAGTTGGCGTCCTTCCACATCGGTCAGCCATTGATGAAACTGCAGTCAGAACAGGAATACACTTCTGAAACATGAAAGAGGTGGAGTTAGGCCTTCCCCATCTTCTGCATGGGGATAGATACAGCACTCCAAGGCTCTCAGAGTCAAGACGTGGCACAATACTTTCAAAACTATTCACAAAAGTACATTTGATGAAACCAGTCAATATAGTACCACAAGATCTTGGATTTTCTTTCACTATTAAAAATTGACTATCGAACGAATGACATTGGACTTATTTTGGAAGGCATTTTTAATTTTGCTTCAAATTGAATTGCTTTACGGAGCCCCTGCTATCAAAGTATTTTACATTTTATTAAAAGGTTGAACTAGTATATTAACTTTAAGGAGCAAAATTATTTATTACTCTGATTCAATGCTAATATGTTTAAGACAGATTATAGTGAAACAAATGCATGCTGTCCACTAGGGGGCAGTGCAGTAGCATTTTTTGTGACTTCTGTAACAAGACACAAAGGACTTAGAAAGGGCATCAAAAATGGAATGAAAATCTCCTTTCGTAGGTGGCTGACTGCTGGTGTGTGATAAACAAGAATATCTTTTTCTGAAGGCTTCACTCTGGAGCTAGCATTACCGTACGAATATGGTTATCCACGGCCAAGCAGTCCCCAGCCTGGGTACTGGTGTGAGACCAAGTCCCTGGGTCAGGCATGAAAGCAAAGCCCATACTACAACCTCACAACAGTGCGACCATCCTACGGCCGTCAATAACCACAGTAACCACTTACTCGCTCACAAAATCCCAAACACCTAGAGAGAATAGGGCAGAATACGCCCCGGATTGGACACAGAGACGCTCCACGATCGTAACTTAGAATTGCTGTTAATTTGCCCAAACTGTGTTGAATTGTGAGAGGAAGCTGGAAAACCCGGAGGAAACCCACATGAATACTGAGAGAATACACACTCCATTCTCACACAGAGCCATGGCTGAATTCGACCTCGTAACCTTTGAGCCGATGCCATAGCGCCATCTGCTGGCCAGGATTTCCACGGAGTCCCAACACTGCCTCTCGTGACTCGTAATCCCGGTGGGTCCTATCAGAGATGTCTAAAGCCGTAATAGAGTAAATTAAAACTGCCTGAAGTTGTAATCGAAATGCTATCGAACGCCATGAAATGGCGAGGAATAGGTGCCGCATTTAATAAGCATGTACGAACCGTGCCCAGGTCTCTGGCACGGACAGAACGGCCCTGTTAATCAGCGCTCGCTTCCTTCCTCAGACCCAATTAACTCAAGCAATCCACATTTTTCCTGTTCAGCTGTCTGCCTGCAGCTGCCACCGGGCAAGGACGACGACGACCCCCTGGTTGACGTCACTTTGAGGACAGTTAACGTCCGCACTGTCGTCTGCCATTTCGAGACACTCAATCTCAAAATATTAACGGCGACCAAAAGAAATCAACCGGGATATAACGAGAAGCTACCGTGTGTCAGGACACGAGACCGGACGGCTTTGTCCGAAAAGCGCCTGAGACAAAGGCAGACTGAGAGCGGCTGTGTCACCCTGTACCATCTGCTTCATCCCCTCAGCATAAAACAACAAGGGTGTGCTTTCTGTCCCCCTCTGAAGGTCACATGACTGACCAGAGAGAGCATGTCACACTGCTGCAAATCAGGACGGACATTTCTTTACTCTGAGCACTGGAACGATGAACCCAGAACTCTAAGACAGAGTCGCCGTGAGGCATTTGAACGACCAAGGATTCGGAAGCGCTGTGACTGCGGCAAATCTGATGGAATGGAAAAAGCGAGGGAGCAAAATGACAATACTGTGAAAGCTGAGAAGATCAGAGCACAATGGAGGAAAGAAAGAACCCTTTACCAAGAGAGCAGATTCTCCTTAAGCATCGATGAGTCATTTTGGGCCCCAATTCAAACTCAACCTGCACAGACATTAAATGTCCACTTCTTGCACATTATATGCAGATTGTACAGGATAGTAGAGTTGCTGGGTGTCACAGATCAACTTTCACTCCACACCTCATGTTTGTACAGGCTGAGAAGTTAACCTCCTCATGTAAAATGAATGCACCGCTTTGGCAGCAAGGAGCAGATTTTAAGCAGAATGATTCAAACAAAACACGGAGCAGCAGAAGAGCTTGACAAGCTTATCAAGGAGCTTTGCCCATTCAGTTCACTTCACCCCCCCCCCCCCCATCTCTACTGCGTGATTTCCAGACCTCCTGGGGAAAAAGCTATTCATCTCGTGTGCGTCGGTGAACTTCGTTACCAAACGATAACGAGGGCGTCGCATCTAAAAACGAGTGCAACATGCAGACAGGAGCACCTCAGAAACCAAGAAGGATAACAGAAAACAGACAAAGACCCAAAACAGACCATCGCGGCATGAGGGTCATCGGAGCAGAGGAGTGTTCTGTACCCGCTAAAAAAAGATTGACCGACCGACCAACCGACCGCATGGTTCGTCAAGCGCCTATCAAATTCTGCCCCACCTAACCGGAGACCCCGTAAAGAAGGGAACGGGATCTCATAGTTAACGTCGGCTTGGCGTCCGCACTTACAGGAAGGCGGAGAGAAGCACGCGTGTTGGCGAGTTCCCGGCTGGTCCCTCTGCAGCGCGTGGTCTGGCTGGGCCAGCACGGCCCGCACCTGCTCTCCTCTCGTCTCCTCTCTGCCTGCGATTCACGCCGTGCAGCTGCTCTGGCACGGACACGCGTCCCGCTCTCACGTTTCCGGCGCTCATTCACCCACTCGGACGTCAGCCGTCGCCCTGCCCAGTGTGAGAGCACGCTGATGTCAGCCCCCCCTCCGGAGAGGACGGCGGGTGCTCTTTGGGCCACCCTCGCTGCCGCGCTTGGCACTTGTGCCATCAATGTCACGTAAAACGTTTGGGTTCCTGAGAATACCGCGAGTATTTCCACCAGGAGGTGTCATATTGGCTACATGTGGCAAACAATTATGTCAGGATTCAAATCACGAAAGCAACTAAACACTCGAAATTAACTTAAAGATATAATTGCATTCCATTTCCTTCCAAGCACAACCGAATGGCACAAGAAACAGCAATAATGAAGGAGAACGGGAGCTCCGCCTCCGCATTGACGGTCAAACGACTTTGTCACACGCATATCCATAACCAGATAGTTCTCGAGCCACTATGTGCAGCGTTAAGGATATGGGCTTTCCACGCAAAGGTTGCTTGTTTGAGTCCCAACAGGAGCCGTGCCTTAACACCGTCAAACGAGACAGCGTGTGACCCGTTGACGATGTCCAGAAGAAGAGAGCCAAAAAAAAAAAAAAAATCAGAGGATGGTGGGAAGAAACATGGAGAGATTACGGGATAATAACCAAATGGGAGAGATTGAAAGACCGACATTTTGGGGTCAATGCGACGGTGGAGGCTAGGGCACAAAAACCAAAACGGCCTAATGATGGACTACTGCTGACAGTACGGTGGAACGTCGGGGTCTGGGTGTTTTTACAGGGAATCAGAGACATGAAACCTGGAGAGAAGATGGGCAGTACCGGGGACTCCTATGGATGATGGGAATGGGGAGGCGTGGTACGTTGGTCCGTCCCAGTGAAGGGAGTCGGACCCGGGAGTGGCAGTGAATCGAAGTGTCACGCGTATGTCAGAGTAGCCACAGGGAGGGACACCTGCCCCCGCGTGTATTTTTAGAAAGCGTGGCACGTGTAAGAGGCTCCCCAATGCTGGACGTGACCGCCGCTAGGAGGATGCGCGTGAGCTGGTGACCCACCATGTTTTAAAGAGAAAGCCAGCTTAGTCCCACCCATGACGAGGCATCTAGCTGGAAATGCTATATAGACACGCAAACTGGTGATACAGTCATTAAAAGCGGGAGAGGGCATTTATAAAACCAGGATGGAGTCCTGAACAGGGGCGGGGCATTTATAAAGCCGGGACTGAGGTGTGAATGGGGGTGGGAAATTTATAAAGTCAGGGTGCAGTCATGAATGGGGGGTGGGGCATTTATAAAAGCCAGGGTGGAGTCATGAATGGGGAGGAGGAACATTCATAAAGTCAGGATGGAGTCATGAATGGGGGGGGGGGGGCATTCATAAAACCAGGATGGAGTCGTGAGTGGGGGGGTGGGGCATTTATAAAACCAGAATGGAGCCGTGAATGGGGGGATGGGGCATTTATAAAAGCCAGGGTGGAGTCATGAATGGGGAGTAGGAACATTCATAAAGTCAGGATGGAGTCATGAATGGGGGGGTGGGGCATTCATAAAGCCAGGATGGAGTCATGAATGGGGGGGTGGGGCATTTATAAAACCAGAATGGAGTCGTGAATGGGGGGGTGCTGTCTTTGTGGGGGTGCAGCCCAGCTTCTCAGCCTGAAACTATCTACACTGCATAAATGGCACACTTTCAAATTTCAGCTGGGTGCTGAGATCTCCTCCTGAGGAGGCAAAGCAGTGGAAATTAAATGCTAAAAGAAATGGCATTGTGTGTGTTTAAACCAAAAAGAGGGTAGTAAGTCATACTTTTCGTAAGGATGTTTCAGACGACTTGACATTCTTTGTAGATATCTGTGAAGACAGCAAGAGAATCACCTTCCTGTTTCCCCTCTTCAAAGATATCTTAACCATGTTTCACTTTAGCCTCCCCCCCCCCCCCCCATTTCTCTCAGTCTCCACCTTGCTTCCAGTGTACCTGCCTTGGCCGTCACTCTCTCTTTTACATTTCCAGGGGCTGTCCAATAAAACTTAGCCTCTGTGTCCCAGGGGATTCTGGGATACAGGGAGACCTAGACTAGCGCCGACCCCCACGCGTTTGCTCATCGACGCCTGACAGTCGGCTGGCTGGTGGCTGCTCGCCGCTTGCCGAGTACAGGCGTGTCTATCTGTGTCACTACAAGCCGTCTCAAGACCAGGCTGCCTGAAGACGTCAACCACGACGCAGGTGAGAAGAGCGACACTACATACAAGCATTTTCACTGAAGCATGTGAAATACGCAGATGGCTGGGGGCAGCTGACGCTAGGATGCTGTCTCTGAATGTAAGTGTGCAAGTTTCATTATCGGAATCATTCCCAGTAACGGCTTTCAAGCAATTCTATCCTTTCCTGATGCACAGGACGCGGCTTACGGCACTCATTTTCCATGTTGAGACGAGTGTCAGCCGTGTTTGGCATGCAGCTCCGCAAAGAGTGGGCAGATACAGCCTGTCGCAAAAGCTGCATGTGTAAAGCATCCCCCCCCAGGGTGGGTACTAAATCCAGCCCCCAGCAAACCACAGTCAAGCATCATGTCATCAACTAGGACACCTGTACCCTACTACTAAACTGCGCATCACACCACCTGTAATGGCCTGCGAGGGGCGCCATCTGAAAATGCAATGACATAATAAATGGGATTCTAATTTTACCTAGATACCCCTAATCTGCCCGAAGCTTTATGTCCAAAACCACTTCTGTGCTGTTATTCCTATATGATATAGATTAAACGGCACCGCCCCGCTGTTCCATTTGGTACGGCGGGTGGGGCCTACCTTCATGGGAGCCAGCTGTATAGGTGTGATGCAGGATGGGTCCACCATGGGCTTGGGCCGGTTGGCCGTGTCGGCGATCAGGCTCTGCCATTGCTGCGGCAGCCCGGTGAACTTCTGCTCGCGGGGGTCAAAGCCCGTGTGGACGCGGTGCTCGAAGTTGGAGGGCGCCGAGATCTCGAGACGCTTCTTCTTCTTCCCGAACATGCTGGACAATCCCGAGAAACCTGCAGGGCAAAGGAGGAGCCCGGTGATTGCCTCTCGGATGCTGAACGAACATCCCCCCCCCCCCCCCCCCCCCCCCCTCCCCCCCCCCGCCCCCCCCCCCCCCCTCCACCCGCCCCAACCCCCCCCCACCAAAGCACCCACTACTTTCTCCGGCTGCTCATCGCCCCAACTA
>JAACJT020000033.1:12064205-12078762 GCA_009936485.2 Gymnarchus niloticus
CGTGTCACTTCAGAAGTCCCCGTCGGTGTCATGGTATATAACATCACGCACCGGGCGTGTCACTTCAGAAGTCCCCGTCGGTGTCATGGTATATAACATCACTCACCGGCCGTGTCACTTCAGAAGTCCCCGTCGGTGTCATGGTATATAACATCACTCACCGGCCGTGTCACTTCAGAAGTCCCTGTCGGTATCATGGTATATAGCGTCACGCACCGGGCGTGTCACTTCAGAAGTCCCCGTCGGTATCATGGTATATAGCGTCACGCACCGGGCGTGTCACTTCAGAAGTCCCCCCGGTATCATGGTATATAACGTCGTGTACCGGCCGGGTCACTTCAAAAGTCCCCGTCGGTATAGTAATATTTAATTAAAGTATGGAAACCCTTACAACTCTAAGGGTTTGGCACGAATATGGAACTTCAAGTTTAATGACATTTTATTTCATCTCAAAAGCATCACCTTTAGTCATGTTAGTTTACGCACCTCTGTAAAGGCTGGGTACAAATACCCATTGTACCTTGGGAAATTGGCAACGTGCTCATTGTTAGAATTTTACTGACTCACTAAGCCGTTCGTAATGCTGAGGTGCAGAATAAAATAAACACTTATGGGGAGTGTTAACAAATGCCTTAAACCTACTCCTCACTCAGAAGATCCTGCGTCACACCATCACACCCAGAGATGCTTCCCACAAAGGTCAAGAGTGGAAGGACTTTGCTAAAAGCTGACAGATATCTTGGCGTTTTGCTCCTCTTCCTTGGGTTTTCAAGGAATTACCTTGGCAACAGCAACTGACAACTGGCGTTCTGATTAGCGGGGCCTGGCCAGGCTGTAAATATATCTCTGTTGCTCTTCTAGCTAAGCCCCGGAGTCGGACGTGTTAGAGGCTGAAAGGCAGTTGGTATACACAGCACTGGTCAGAAGGGATAATAGGTTTGTCTTGTCTTGAATTACATCTAATCTCATTGGGCGCCTTTAAACAGCTCAGTATAATCATTAAGTTGCAGATGAGAAAGGCTCTCGTGGAGCAGCAGTAATCTTAGCCAACAGCAAGGCCCAGAATAAAACACTGTATCTTCCTATGTCACTCCTGAGCTGTAATGCCGTTACCACATTATTACTACCAAACTACCAAGTGAATGTGATTTACGTGACTGATAAACAGTTCGGAGAGACCAGCCAGCTGATCCACCGCACTCTCCTTTCCCCTACCAGCCCTGAGAGATTGATTGGTTCGAGCTGTCAAAGCCGGGCTGCCTGTGCCGTGAGGACGTCGTAAAACAGCCGGTTCCCATCAGAACAGTATCATACTTCCCACAAAACATTCTTTATGCTGTGTTTTAAAATCTCCTTAGTCAAAAAAAAAAAAAAGAGGACTTTTTTTTTAAATTCCACAAACCAATTAGGTTTTGAATTTAATTGTCTCTCAATGGATCCCTGGACTTTTCAAAATACAAGCCGTATTGCATGCAGCTGCAGGATTTAAGAAAGAAATCGAAAGTCTGAACACAGTGCGTTTGCAGCAGAGGCTCGGAGCTTCGTGTTTCTTGTATTTTCGCAATCCATCACGCCATTTCAACCCCACAAGGTTTACTAGCAATCACTGAGTCAACCACCTCGCAACAGCAGCTTATCTTAAGAAAAACAGCATTCCCCAACTGCATTGCAGTTTCTCAAATGAGGACAATCAGTCTGAATAATTTGGTATTCTGATATAAAACAGTTTGTCCAAACCAGACCAAACCGGAAGGCCGAGGTTCAAAGACATGGCTGTTTTCACACCACTTTCTGTGCATCTCTCACATGGGGTCTCACCGAGGTTCAAAGACATGGCTGTTTTCACACCACTTTCTGTGCATCTCTCACATGGGGTCTCACCGAGGTTCAAAGACATGGCTGTTTTCACACCACTTTCTGTGCATCTCTCACATGGGGTCTCACGTTGGTCTACAGTTATCCGGAAAACATAAATATTAAGCATTACGTGCATGTTATACACTGACAATACATACTGGCAGTCTTATAAATGCATTATATGACAGGAAATGCATGATTGAGTGAAATGCAATAAACTGCTGGACGTTACATGTGATCCTTCCTGGAGGTCAGAATCAGATTACCCGTATGAATATACACTCTACTGCATGTCCATATTAACTCTGCAGAGGAACGCGGAGATAGATATGACCGCACTAAAATAAAACTACAACAGTACATTTAAAGGGGCAGAACGGGACACCATGCAAATCGAAGCATCTTATTTAAATCCTTCCTTAATGCTGCCATTGCACAGCAAAGCACCACAGAAACCCGGCTGGAATTTCCAGCTGAAACCAGTAGACTTTCTTAGCTGGTTTTCAAACAGCTGAACTGATCAGTGTTACTCTGCAGTAGGTCAAAGGCTACAGTTTCTATTTCAAATGCAGGCCAGGGACTAACACAGATCAACTGTTGGAAACCCACTTGCAGCAGCCTAAATTTCTACCATAATAATCGGCATTCTGTTCTATACCATAAAAATATAGAATTAGTTTAGTATTGACCTCCACTCACGAGTTCACTAGAGATCAGAGCGTATATTTCAGCATGGTGTTCCAGATTGTCCTGCTACCCAAAAGGTATGTTGTGGGCTAATCAAACCTTGAATTCTCCTCACCCAATGTAGCTGAAACCTTTAACAGATCCACTGTCCCTTGGGGCACTCTTAAAATTGTCTAGGTAGGTTGGACAGAAGTAGTGCTTAAGCAAATTTTTCATTGTTTGCCTTTGCATCCATTTTCGTATATTTCTTCTTTTTAAGTGTTCCACTTCTACATTAACTTTTTTGCATTCCCAAAATCTTCAGGATATTTCGAGCAAATCGAGTGTCACATTAATATTATATGAAAAAAATCTATGAATTATGCATTTTTAGGTTTTTATTAGCTAAAACATGCTTGCTCGCTACATCTGAAGTGGTTGCTAGTAATTTGCCATACTTCTATTTGTTACTAGAAGCTAAATTATACTTAGTTAAAAAACGCTAAGACAGTCCTGCCCCCTAGTGGAATACCATGTACTCTACATGCCTGACCGCTATTCTAGTGAATTCTTTATGTTGCTCGTCACGTAGAGATCAGAAATTGCCCAGGGAGAGCGTGATGACGTACATGTGGTCAAATATTTTAAAATTGTGAAAAAAACCACAACGGAAGCGTTAACTATAAGTCCATCAAAGCTCATAACTAGGCTTCCCACGGCAATGTCACTATAGGCCATTCATGTCATCCAAGCACACTGCAAGACTGCTCCAACTCTCACGATGGCAGCATGGCCTTTAAGCTGTTTTTCAAAGTTATTTTGAAATGTGGCGTTGTAATAAAATCACCACCCACGTGAATGTAAGATTATCTTATGGCCGTATTATAACCCGTTACTCAGCTTTTTATATCCGTGGGCTTCTGTGTTTTGCCTGCTCCACTCAGTGGCGGGATGCACTAACTTGATTATTCCGTAGTGTGACCACGGTCAGCTTATGGAAAGCTTATCTATAATGCTAGGCATGTAATTCAGCCAAAAAAAAAAAAAAAGAATGGTCGAGGCTGAATAGTGATGAAGCATCCGCTAAAATGCTGGGCGGTTGTCTGCAGATTGGCCACATGGGATGATAGTAATATAAAGGATGTACCTCAGGATGTCAGAAAACATCTGTGCCGGGGTCCAGTATTTAGCTATACCTTACTTCTCCTTTCTGGAAGCTATATTTTAATATGACTAATCCTAATAGCATCAATGATGGACGGCGTGGTGGAGACAATGAACATGAGTTTGGGCAGGCTCCGAGAGGCGGTGGAGGACAGGGCGGCCTGGCGTGCTGCGGTCCGTGGAGTCGCGAAGAGTCGGACACGACAGCGTGACTAAACGACAAAAATAGCATCAATTAAACAGAAGAAGAGGTCCTATCGAAACAGGGTGCCAGAAAACACCATGCTTTACTGTGCCATACTCGTGATGCCATACTTTAGGTCCTGCCATACCCACTAGAAATGATCCTTTAACTGTTTAAATCTCCTACTAAGTGGTTTCCCAATGTGTACTATTTATGCATGGTATTGTGGATGATTTCTGAAGCATGCGCTTTGCCAAGAGACGAGTCGTATGACAGATTTCGAGGATCCATGTGCAGAATGTGACATTCAGCCTTCTCCCTCAGCATGCATGCATGCATGCATGTGTATTCTTATCGGATTCCTCAGAAGTCAAGGCCGTAAATGGAGCTGTCAAGGAGGCACCGGCCATACAGCAAAAAAAAATAGTGGCCTTCTACAAGGCAGTACATTCACAGAAATGCAGCTTTTCATGACGACCTGGAACGCACGCAAAAAAAAACAACAAAAAACAAAAAAACCATTCTTGTCTATACGGTGCGTCCATATTGTCTGCAACATCGGGGACGAGGACCCATAGCGCGTGGAAGGGAAGCGTGACGTCACCCCGCCGGTGGGCGTCGCCATAGAAGTAGAAAAAGCACGCGCTGCAGCGCGCGCTTCTATAGTGGACTTCCGATCTAGTTCAGTCTATATCTATGAGCGGCGCGTAGAAAGTGCTGGAAAAACCGAAGTACAACCGCGAGGTAAGGCCGATATCCTTCCGTGAGACGAGCCTAGTTAAAAAAAAAAAAAAAATCTCTGGTGCTTACGTCAGGTTGAAAGCGCGATTATTGTTAAAGGAAAGAAAGCGTGTGGCATACAATTACCAAAGCACCCCCCACCCCACGTTTTTTTTTTTTTTTTTACAGAGGGGGGTGGTCGATTTAAAGCAGAATTCAAAATGCATTTACTGTTAGGAACGGAACACAGGATGCACTTTGCCGTAAAAAAGGGAAACGCTTGGTATTGAGGGAAGGCGTCGGCGGGCGCCGCAGTGTGTCAGGCGGAGGAATACGCGCCCCTACAGGCCGCTATATAGACGGGGGTGTCCGCAGAGCCCCCCCCTTTCAGTCCCCGTCCCCCTCGGAGCTCGGCAGGCTCAGGCTACATCAGGCGCCTTTCATCCAGCACCGCTACCTGGACCCAATCAAGGTATAAGGAGCTTGCGTTTCTCGGCAGCGTCGATGGCGTTTAAAGAACGGCGTAGCATGGGCACTAAAATGAAATGAAGTAAAATAAAGTAAAAAAAAAAATAAATTTTTCCGAAGTGCATGCGAGATAACATCGGGCTGCTTCGCCGCCCCGTTCATGTACTGCTTCTAAACCACTGCTTAATGCGGAGTGATAAATAAAATAAACCCCCCCCTTTTTTTTTTTTTTAAGCGCGTAGTTTCATGTACGTTAACGAAATTCGACTGGCGAGATAAATATTTTTAAGCATTGAGTATCGGCTCAGCATGGCTGTTTATCACTGTAGCCTCGTCTGCTGTTTTATTGTAGTCCCTTCCTTCGGCTATCTTACTGCTACGCGCTTTTTCTGTGTTGGGGGAAGGGTTAAAAAAAAAAAAAAAATGAAGAGTATGCTCAAATGTATGCAGTCGCCGCGGTTCGTCGCGTTAACCATGCGGTGCGGCCATTGTCACTTTGTTGGGCGTCGCCATGTTGTGCGTCAGTGACGTCACATCCGGCGCAGCGCCGGCCAATCAGATGACGGCGTGAGTGTGCACGAATCCGGACCGCAGTGAGGAGTTAATGAAATGCGGTTAATTACGTCACTTCTTTCCAAGCGCGGGTCCACGTTAACGCTTATACCGACATGCACACGTTTGGGAATCGTTTCATTCACAGAATCCGACTCCAGCATTCGAATCAAGATTTAATTTTCACTCAAGCAATTGGATCTTACCAGACATGTCCATTCTGTCATGCAGATGCCTGAAGAAATGCGACAAGAGGAGGAGGCGGAGACTTTCGCCTTTCAGGCGGAGATTGCCCAACTGATGTCCCTGATCATCAACACCTTCTACTCCAACAAAGAGATCTTCCTCAGGGAGCTCATCTCCAACGCTTCTGACGTAGGTACCGTGGCGATCCTGCTCAGTAACCTGAGTCCGTCGCACTTGTCCATGGTTTACGGAAAGCATGAGCCGGCCACCTCGTAGCAGTGGAGGTGCGACCGCCGGGACGCTTTTCCAAAATATACATGTTCTACGTGCGGCTCTCTTTGTCAGGCACTGGATAAAATCCGATATGAAAGCCTGACTGACCCCAGCAAGCTGGACAGTGGGAAGGACCTTAAGATCGACATCATCCCCAATGTTCACGAGCGTACGCTAACCATCGTGGACACGGGAATCGGCATGACGAAAGCTGACCTGATAAACAACCTGGGTACCATCGCCAAGTCTGGAACGAAGGCCTTCATGGAAGCCTTGCAGGTGAGTGTGAAGGGCTGCGCTCTCAACATCTGTGATTCAGACCAAACCGATACGTAAATATTAACCATAACGTCTCATCGGGACCGTCGGCAAAGTTCCGTCACCCATTCAGACCATTTTCTCTCCCTCAGGCGGGGGCTGACATATCAATGATAGGACAGTTTGGTGTGGGTTTCTACTCTGCCTACCTTGTGGCTGAAAAGGTGGTTGTCGTCACCAAGCACAACGACGACGAGCAGTACGCCTGGGAGTCTTCAGCCGGGGGGTCTTTCACAGTCAGAGTTGACCACGGTAGGTCATTTCTGAAAACGGTCAAGGCACTATTGAACCGGGCTCAATTTGACATTGCTAACACGAGTCTTTGCGGGTCGATCTGCCTTGCCCGATTGCAGGGGAACCTATTGGCCGTGGAACCAAAGTTATCTTGCACCTCAAAGAGGATCAGACGGAGTATGTTGAGGAAAAACGTGTCAAGGAGATCGTGAAGAAGCACTCCCAGTTCATCGGTTACCCCATTACCCTCTTTGTAAGTTTACTATCAAGCCTGTTCGTTTTGGTTCATTTATAGAATTAAGAAGTGACCACTTAAATTATCCATCCATCTTCCAACTGCTTATCCTGATGATGGTGGCATGGGGGTCTGGTGCTCATCCCAGGTGGCACACGACTGGATGGCATGCTGGTTCTTTGACTTGATTGAGTACTTCATCTGTGTTCCGGTTGTCATTATTAGGTCGAAAAGGAGCGTGACAAAGAGATCAGCGATGATGAAGCAGAGGAAGAAAAGACCGACAAGGATGAGAAAGAGGAAGGTGAGGACAAACCTAAAATTGAAGATGTTGGGTCTGATGATGATGAAGACACCAAGGACAAGGATAAGAAGAAGAAGAAGATGATTAAGGAGAAGTACATCGATCAAGAAGAACTGAACAAGACCAAGCCAATCTGGACCAGAAACCCTGATGACATCACCACCGAAGAGTATGGAGAGTTCTACAAAAGTCTCACTAATGACTGGGAAGATCATCTGGCAGTTAAGGTAAGGTGTGGAACCCTACAGGTGACTTTGAGACCTCCTCCTGCAGGGGAACGTGGTGCCGGAGCCACACGATCGATCATGTTTCCCTCGCCGTCGGTTCAGTTTGTCACTGTCAGAAAAGCAGCTAAAGTGCTGGCCTCACATCCTGTACCCCTGCTTCTTCTCCGTCTCAGCACTTCTCTGTGGAAGGCCAGCTGGAGTTCCGGGCTTTGCTGTTTATTCCCCGCCGTGCGCCCTTTGACCTCTTTGAGAACAAGAAGAAGAAGAACAATATCAAACTGTACGTCAGGAGGGTCTTCATCATGGACAGCTGTGAGGAGCTCATCCCAGAGTACCTCAGTAAGACCTGCCCCCTGCCCTTGTTTTATGACCGGTGTGACACCACCTCAAATGTGACACTAACCTGGCACTTTCTCTGCAGACTTTATCCGTGGCGTGGTAGACTCTGAGGACCTTCCCCTTAACATCTCCAGAGAGATGTTGCAGCAAAGCAAAATACTGAAGGTGATTCGCAAGAACATTGTGAAGAAATGCCTAGAGCTCTTTTCAGAGCTGGCCGAGGACAAGGAAAACTACAAGAAGTTTTATGACGGCTTCTCCAAGAATCTAAAGGTAGCTGAGGTCTTCGATATCATGACCCAACGAATGCCTAGAATCAATTAGAGGTTGTGGGTCGGGTCATATTTAAGTCTGACAACATCATGGCTTCCCCCCCACCCCCACCTCTAGCTGGGCGTTCATGAAGACTCCCAGAACCGCAAGAAGCTCTCTGAGCTACTACGCTACCACAGCTCCCAGTCTGGAGATGAGATGACCTCTCTGACAGAGTATCTCTCTCGCATGAAGGACAACCAGAAGTCAATCTATTACATCACTGGTACGTTGTGGGGTATCTTCAGTATTTGCTAGGTTTCATCTCCCCTCTTCCTCAAAGTGAGGTCCGAGATGAGATTTCGTAAGAATGAAGATTCTCAATCACTTGACATGAATAGCCTGGCTTCGAGGTTGCAGTAACAATGGTATGTTTTAAAAGGGGAGATGTCTCGTCATACAGGCGGACTCTATTGCTAAGGATGATTCCTTACTTAGGTGAGAGCAAAGACCAAGTTGCCAACTCTGCCTTTGTGGAGCGGGTTCGCAAGCGAGGCTTTGAGGTTCTCTACATGACCGAGCCCATCGACGAGTACTGCGTCCAGCAGCTCAAGGAGTTTGACGGGAAGACGCTGGTCTCAGTCACCAAGGAAGGGCTGGAGCTGCCTGAGGATGAGGAGGAAAAGAAGAAGATGGAGGAGGATAAGGCCAAATTTGAAAGCCTCTGCAAGCTTATGAAGGAGATTCTGGACAAGAAAGTAGAGAAGGTAACTGAGCATGATGACCCACCCCCCACCGTACCCCGTCTTCCATCCATATGCAAATGTGTTGCTGATGTCATCTCACCACTTTTGGTTACACACAGGTGACCTAGTTTTCAGCCATTTGGCACAGTAGGTGAGTGTATTCTCAGGTTAAGGCATCGTTTGGGCTGTGAATGTCATTGTGTGTTTTGGTACTTCCAGCTCGTTTGCCATTAACAGGTGAATATGCGTTAACCTAGTTTTGACCCCCCCCCCCCCCCAACACGGACAGTATGAGGTTTGCAGTAGTCTACTACCAAGAAGCATTGCTTGTAGGTAGTCAGTGCTAACAGGTGTCTGATCTGCTGCATCTGTTGTGGCTACTGCTGATGTAACTAACACTGCTGCTTTGATGTTCTACGCCCACAGTAACGAGTTGTTTTAAAACAGGTCACTGTGTCCAATCGCCTGGTTTCCTCTCCTTGTTGCATCGTCACGAGCACTTACGGCTGGACGGCCAACATGGAGCGCATCATGAAGGCCCAGGCCCTGCGGGACAACTCCACCATGGGCTACATGATGGCCAAGAAGCACCTGGAGATCAACCCTGACCATGCCATCATGGAAACCCTAAGGCAGAAGGCCGAAGCCGACAAGAACGACAAGGCGGTGAAGGACCTGGTCATCCTTCTGTTTGAGACTGCCCTGCTGTCATCGGGATTCTCTCTGGATGACCCCCAGACACATTCCAACCGCATCTACAGGATGATCAAGCTTGGACTTGGTAGGATCTCTCGTGCTACAAGGACTCTTCACTGACTCATCTTGTTTCTGAGCTAAATGTTTTCCTTTCTTCTTCAGGCATCGATGACGACGATATCCCCGCAGAAGAGCCAAGTGGGGCACCTGCTGCAGATGAGATTCCACCCCTAGAGGGCGACGACGATGCATCACGCATGGAAGAAGTGGACTAAAGGATGTCAGCCCTTCTATGCCTCAGTGCTTTGTAGTTTGATGGTAAATCTTTTGACGGTCTGACAAAACATTTGTATGGTTTCTGTAAAGATGTAGTTGACCAATTTGCACAGTTGCCAGCTTCATTCCGAATTCGTAAGCCAGATCCTGCTTCCGGACAGTTGCGTACACTCGGGTAACCTGCCCAAAGTGCTGCTTTCAAAGTCGTTGGTAGATTAAGTGCTACAAACAGCTGGGAATGCCAGGTCGTTGGGTGGAGCTGAAGGTCTATGTCCAGGTGTCTGTTTTTCAAAATAAAGCTGAACCATTGAGTTGACCTGCTGGCTTAAGTTAAAAAGAACCTCACTATGGTGGTGTTTTGCTTTCCTTGGTAAAGGGAGAGGGGCTACTGAGTATGGTAGCTGGATATGCTTCACCTTGTGCTGTGAACTGTCCTTGGGAGGGGACTGGCCAGGCCACTGAAGCCAGCTCCCTCAACTGTATGAATATCCCCCCCCCCCAGGAAGGCCTACATCTCAGCATGGGGAGTGATCTGTGATGTCCAGGCTGTTCTTTGAGAATGAGTCCCAGGACCGTTTTTCTGCCATCACGCATCAGCAGTGATGTGTACACAGGATTAATTCCACTCCTGCAGCAAGGTGGTTTCCAAGGTCATCATCTTATGGTGCACTGTTTTTAACCCACAGGATACAGCTTATTGTCCACTACACAATGGATCATCTTGTACAGCTAAATTCAGAAGTTCTCAGTTACTGCACAACAGTGCAGGGGTAAGCAGGAGAAAATTTCCTGTTAGTAGCATCTGAGCCATTATACATTTGGGCTCTACACAAAGTCTTGATAAATTCAGCATATTGCAGAGGCAGGGACCAAAATAAAGAGCAATCCTCAACCAGTCATCTAAATCTCTACACTGACTACAGGTATCGTTCACCCTCCACCAGCCATGCAAGTGAGGTGACAAATGGCCAAATCTCAAGAGAGCAAATTAATCTGCTCTGAGTCAGTCACTTCATGGTGTAGCTGAGTGACAGCAGGTCAAGCTCAAATGTGCTTCTTGTAAGTCACATGACTTCTCAGCAAAGCCACCAAGACAAAGGCGGATCGCGCACGGCTACCGTTGACACGGAAAGATGAACTTGGAGGTATGGGTTGTGTTAACCTGTTTATCTTTTCATGAACGGCAGTGGATAGCCTCCATCCTTAAATGCTTCAGTATGTTAATGGGCTTAAGGATCCACAGGGTAATGTGTGCAGTCTGAAAACCTTTCAACTGGCACACAAACATTTAAAACAATCCAGAAATAAAACACAGGTCATTTTGTGTAAGTATAATGTCATGCCAATTTCTGCAAAACTTGCAGTGTTATTCTCCCACCAAAAGAGCGGCACGTGCAAAACCAAATCTTAATGTATAATTCAACTGCCGTGCTACTCTTACCATTTTCCCCCGCTTTCCAAAAATAGCACACAAAGCACACGATCGTTTCCATTAGACAGACTGCAAAAACTGAATACAAGCAAAGGAGTTAAGCCATCAAGCCTCAGCAAAGCTTAAATCAACCAGGTGGTGAATAAACTCATGCTTTACACAATTAGGAAACACTAAGAACCGTACAACTGTGGAAACAGGGCCATCAACAGACATCACGGCATACACTTAAAATCCCTTTAAGTGAACGAATTAAGTCTGCACAGGAAATCGAGCAGAATACTCTAACCACAATTCGTGTAAGGCTCACAGATGCCGTACAGTGAAGACACCACAAATAAAGTCTGGGCAGACGAGGCCATGAATCGGCAAGATGCCACAGCTACAGTACAGAAGAGCAGAAAGTGGCACGAGCAACAGGAAGGCAGGTGGAAAACAAAGGGGAGGACAGCTGAACGCACCCAAGGGGGCAGAAGATGGCTCATGGGAAATAAGCAGAAAAGGCAGAACTACCAAATGGCCCAGTCAGTCAATGGGTAAGCCTGGCCCTTTAAAGGCAGAGAACAACAGGTGACATTCAAGAAGGTTTCCTGTGGAAACTTAAGGTTCGTCTCGGCTCCTGCACCGACACCGAGGTGAACCTCACATTCAAGGCTGGTCACAGTGAAAGTGTGGCAGGTAAATCTCTCCTCGAAGGAGACGTTTATTTTTCACGAGTTCATTTACAGAAATGAAGGTGCGTTAAAATCCACCCACGGCCACCAAACAAAACACGAAACCTGGGAGTTTAACGAAGCACACCCAAAATACCTGTAATTGCCTGGGAAATTTCAGTGAGCTGTGGAATTTATGTACAACCAATGACACAGCACAAATCCCCGGCATTTAGAGTGCATTAGGGTGACAGATTACGGAAACACGATTAGCCACAGTCATCGTCAGTCAGATTTTTATTTCCCCCCCCCAACATTGTCGTCAGTGAGCCCTACAATCAGCACATCAATCCCCGGGCGGGGCAGCCACCGTGCAGCTGTGCCTTTCCTCAAGTCCTCGAAATGCAACCCCCACTATGCTTGGTAATCTCTCAAGGCCTCGGGCAACATCCAACTCTCCACAGGTACGACGAAGGAAGAAAAGGACATTTCTGCGTCAGAGGACGACAACGGCAAAGCAGAGCAGTCATTGTAAAGCCTGAGGTTAGAGGCGGGAGAGGAAACAAGACGCGGTGTTAAATTGCATCGGACAGGTGCTTCGCGCACAATGTCGAGTGTAACGTACGACGACTCAGGACAAGCTTCGTATTGACCTCCAGTTACGTGAAGAAAGTATATTTGAGTCAAAATGGCAAGCAACGCAGGGGGGAGGGGGGTTAGTGGAGGACTGGCATCTGTGAGAAAGAAGAGACCTTTCATTGTCACGGACTACAGAGGTGAATTTGCACCACGAGGAGCTCAGCGCGACCTGGCAACTCACATCGAAAGCCCCGTTTGCTACTTCTCAGAAGTGAAGCAGCAGTGCGGCTCTGTATGCCATCCACGCATGCGAGACCTCATTAAAAGAAGTCGCTAAAAAGAGGAATGGAAAGAGTGACGTGTGCCACGCGGCAGCAGCGAGGGTCACAACAGCAGCAAAGGGAATTTTCACCTCTCACATGTGGGGGCTGAGGCTCTCCTCTCGGATTGGGACCACGGCTCCCCCCCCGACTCCGCTCCGCTTCCAGCGGGATCCATTACCGGCAAGCCGGACAGGGTGCCGGAAAGGGCATCTGGGCGCCTCCAAGTTTCCTCTCCCATAACGTGGAGTCTAGAGAGAAGCAGGTGGTCCAGCCTGGTGGACTCTCCTCATTCAGACAGAAGCAAAACAAAAAAGAGCAAAAGGCAGCTTGAAAACCCACTTACCGGAGAACAAAACGAGTCACACCGAAACGATGAAGCGAGGTTTTGATGTGTCACAACACGAGTGGGTTAACTGTGCCACAACTGGGCACTGAGCACAAAGAGTAGGCAGACAAATTCTTGGTTTAGGGTTTTAATGCTCACCTTCACCTTCATGGTGGACACGTGTCCTCAAATTACATTTTGTGCAGGAGAAAAAGACGAGAGCAACAGAGAACAGACAGGAGTGCATTTCCACCACGTTGGCGTCCAAGTCCAACAGCCCCTTCCGTCACCGCCCAAACCGGGAGGTATGTCACTTCGAAGAGTTACAAAGCACTCTTGAGCAGAACAGAGCTTTCTTTAAGACACCTCTAATGTTACAGGCTGAAAAATTTAAGCAAGGACCTGTTTCTTTTAACATAAACATCCATAAGATCAGTTCACAAAAAGTGCTAGAGATTTAGGAGCCCCATGTAGTGTGCCAGAAAAAGACAGACCACACTGTAAGCTCCCCCCATCCTCAAGAAGTCTGGGTGATGCTTCACATCTGCAGCCCGTTCAACTACGAAATGTAAACCTATGAATTAAATATTACAATTGTAAAGGATGTATAAAGATAATCGTGCACGGACAAGTGTGCAGACAAACTCAGCATCTGACGAAGACCTTTGGCTGTGAGCTGAGCCCTCCTGGCTCTTTAGGGTCTGCCCAACAGGGAGGCGCCCCTCCCCCACTCCATGTTCTTCAGTATCAAGACGTGCCTCCAAACTGAACATGGTTCCCAGGAGCTCAGCCTACGGCCAGGGCACGCCAGGTAGATTTCTTCTTGCTTATCTTTTCGGAAACTCTTCCGTCTGATTCGCCGATACATCCTCCAATCATGTTTCGTTCCAAAACTGACAGAGTATTTGGCTTTTAATCAAAGCAAGCATAAATGGATGACATTATTGGTCCTAGCCTTACCCTGTGCACACTACTACGAAGAGGATACAGACATACAGTGCCCTTCATGATCACTGGCACCCCGTTGGAAAGATTAATAAAAAGGGTTAGGAAAAAAAAAATCCACCCTTTGGTGAGATAGATTCATCTCACACTGAAAGTGAGAGAAATACAACCTTTGACTTAAATTTATTCCGAGAACAACAAATCCCTCAAAAAAAATTATTTTTAACAAAAACACGTGCCACAATTATTGGTACCGCAGCATTTAATTCTTTGTACGACCTCCTTTTGCCATTAAAACAGCACTGAGTCTCCTATAACATTTCATAAGGTTGGAGAACACAGAGCAGGGCATCTGAGCCCATTCCTCCTTAGAGAACCTCTCCAGATCTTATAAGGCTGGAGAATACAGAGCAGGGCATCTGAGCCCATTCCTCCTTACAGAACCTCTCCAGATCTTATAAGGCTGGAGAATACAGAGCAGGGCATCTGAGCCCATTCCTCCTTACAGAACCTCTCCAGATTCCACAAGGCTGGAGAATACAGAGCAGGGCATCTGAGCCCATTCCTCCTTACAGAACCTCTCCAGATTCCACAAGGCTGGAG
>JAACJT020000033.1:12087922-12104253 GCA_009936485.2 Gymnarchus niloticus
TCCTCTCCTTGACACCATACCTACCCATCACCTCCTCATCCCCTCTGTTCCCTTCACCAACATGTCCACTGAGATCCCCTCCAATCACCAATCTCTCTCCATTGGGTACACTCTCCATCACTTTATCCAGCTCACTCCAGAATTCTTCTTTCTCATCCGTCTCACGCCCAACTTGCGGGGCATATGCACTAACAACATTCACCTTCAATTTTCAGCTTCATACAGTATAAACTGTACATACTCATTACTCTGTCTGACACTCTTTTCACCTCCAAAACACTTGGCATACTGTTCCTTCAAGATAACCCCTACCCCATTTCTCCTCCCATCCACACCATGGTAGAACAATTTGAACACACCTCCGAAACACCTGGCCTTACTCCCCTTTCATCTGGTTTCTTGAACACAACCTTCCTTCTCGCCATCATATCAGCTAGCTCTCTCCCTTTACCAGTCATACTACCAACATTCTAAGTTCCTACCCTCACTTCCACTCTCCTGACCTTCCTCCTCTCCTCCTGCCTCCCGGCACGCCTTCCTCCTCTCCTCCTGCCTCCCGGCACGCCTTCCCCCTCTCCTTCTCCTTCGGCTAACGGTAGCACACTTTCCATCAGCACCCCTTTGGCTGACGGTACTGGGGGCGGTTGCTGTTAACGCGGGCGTCGACCGATCCGTTATGGAAATCTGTATTTTTGTCCGCACATTTGATGTTGGTTGATAAAGTGCTTTATAGAATTAATTTTGTCTGACAGTAGAAACACCTTCTGAGACGACCGTTTTATTTGGTATTCTAAAATAGTTATTATTTTTGAACAATTGAACAATACGTGCAAGGCCTGATTCGGTGTACATGATACTGATTTCACAAACAGATTTTTTTTTTTTTTTTACACTAAGAAATGTAATGTAGCTGTGTCTGTTGCCCGAAGCTTACCGGATTGATCCAGAAACGGCCATCGAAAGCAGCAGACAAGGCCTACTGGTTTCGGCTGCATTTCCTCGTTGGAAATTCCAGCAAGTAGTAAATGCTGGTTAACTCTATTTAGCAGATAACTTCCCCACATACAACAAGTGTCTCGTAGCGTCACGGCATCATAGGCATTCACTGGAAGACTTTATCCCGCTGTAGAATAAAAGTTGCGTGCTTAACGTTATATTTAAACGTTCAAAAACGGTAGCCATGCTCATTGTGTCTCTGCAGGACAACTCATTTGACTTCAGTCGCTGCTGAATGGGCGTTAGCTCACAAGTTCATTGATAGAGAGGATGCCGTAGGTGTAAACCTTAAACCAACAGCAGCATGCTAACGGCGAGTTCACACGTTTAGTATCTGAATAGTTTCTTGGTAAGAAGTGCTGAAGCAAAATCAACGAGAAGAATGAAGTCGACGCTAAAATGTGTTACTGGTGCGGTGGCGTGGTTTCAGCGCAAATCACGAGCCTCAGTCAGTTGCCCTTCAGTATGACGTCCTCTGCCGCCTCGTAGCTTCTCTGTCTGCCCCTTTCTGCATGTGTACTCATTCGTCATTCACATTGATAGTGGGTACAGAGAGCAAATTATGTCGACTGGAATTCCCGGCCTCGCCACGCATAGATTTTATCTGGAAGAACGATACGTACAGCTGGCCATTTTTGGTCGCCTAATTTTAACCCTCAAAAGTTAACGTAGCACCCTACAAGTCAACGGAATGGTTTGAGAAAATGTTAGACCACAGGTTTCAATTAGGATGATTACATGGGTGTGGCAGTATAGGTTCATGACGACAGAGAGAGAGAGACCGGACCATCAAATTGCCCTCCAGATAGCTTGTTCGTCTTAGCTGCAGAAAATCATTAACCAAAAACCAAAAAAGTTACTTGCCAGCAGGTCCTGGGCCATTACAGTAACTTATAAATTAGAATTTTCACCACGTGGCTCTTTGCAGTTTAATGAAAACCCCACTGGAATCACCGACCCTGCTGCACGTAGGCAAAAACAGGTACTTTGAAGTGCACCTTTCGCTGGAGATCTGGTACCTACACGTGTATTGTGTTATCCGTTACCTAGAGTCCGCAAAGGAGATGTGAATAAAAGGTTTAATGTACAAGAGACAGGAGAAAATAATGTATAAACAACTTAGTTTTAAATCAAGGACACAAAACGCAAAACTTGAAATAAAATGCAAAAATCAGCAAATGATATTATGGCACCAAATATCTACTAGTCATCCATTTTTAATCGACGTGCATCACTTGACATTAATTTATGGGTAAAAATTGGATGTCAGTTCACCAGATATCGAATTGCATAAGATTTTAGTGTCAATTAATTTTGAAAAATAGCCAATGCAAACTGTATTACTAACCCTAAAATCAGATAAGCCCAGATTTAAACGTGCCGCAAGGCATCTACGCATTCACTGTAGCCATAGCAAGGGGCTGACACCCCATTCCTCATGAGAACCTCAGACATTCATTCCAAACGAAATGTTCACTCATTGTTAGCAAAGGCCTTTGAGAAATAAAGCTTGATAACATCAGCTTTACGTACATCTCGTGACAATGTACATTTTCATGTAAACCGATGCTTCTTTAAGCAAAAGGCTGACTATGCATGTTAGTACAGGGTGTGTATGCAAGTTCATATCGTTTTATAATCGAGTAACAGAGCGTTTCGCCACCGTGAAGGTGAGCGGGCCCGCCGGCAATTCCGTGGACGGACAGACAGGCCTCCCGACAGCCTCAGGCTCAGAATTTCACCCCAACAACAGACCGGCCAGAAATCTGGATGTCGTCGAAAGGAAAGAGAGCCAGAATCTGGAAAAGACAAGTGAAAATTCTCATTGGCAGGGGGACCAGCATTAGCGTAGCCAGTTTTGAGCATCAGATAACCTAACAGCAGTTAACATTTAAATTTGAGTCGAGTTCCTTCCTGGCTCGACTCAAAATCCACACACAGACATGAAATGGAAGGCATGACGTTCGTTTTTCTGAATTCCACTACTGCGAGATAACATCTGGACCTTCGCGACTATTTTGGATATTAAGCACTTACGACATCGATCAAATCAACGTCGGCCATACCACCGACGTCATGTGTCTCGTTTCTGGATTCCCCGCACGTAAAAAAAAAACGCCCCAAGAAACTCACGTCATCGTTGCCGTCGGCAAGGTCCAGTGCGGTGTCATCCTCCATGTTCTTCAGCATCTTGTCAGCTCCGGACTGACAGAGGAGGTTAGCTATGGCGGCATCCTGCCTTCCGACAGCGAGGTGCAGTGGGGTACACCCGTTGAACATGGCCGCGTCTACGTTGGCTCCTTTGTTCAGCAGCAGGGTCACCAAGCCCAGGTCGTGAAGCTCCACAGCTAAGTGCAGCGCCGTCTTCCCGCTCGTCCCTTCCTGCACGGAGGCGGCATACACGCTGGGTACGTCAACGGGCATTCACACGTGACAAGCCGCGGGGTGCCCGTTGAGCGCCAATCTGTACGTCTGAGTAGTCACTGCCCAGAAAGTAATTACGTTCAAACCTTGCATACACGACAAAAAAAAAAAAAAAAAAAAAGCAAGCTCCAACGGGCCGGAAGAGCCCCGGTAAAGACAAAACTGAAAGACGTCTCGCTTTTCGGTTTCTGTATTCGACCAAGTCCCGCTGCTCTTCCTCTCAGTCACGTGAGCAGATTCCAGAAAGAAAAGCGTCACACTTCTTAAGCGTACATCACTGCTGCCATTCGAGCGTGTTTGACAGAGCGGAGACATTAAGGGCTTTACCATAAAACGCACAGAGGAGCAGGTCCCCCACACCGACTGTGAACGTGACTCACCTGTACATTTAGATCGGCACCCTTATTGATTAGGAGCGTCATCAGACGATGGTTTCTGCACAATGCCACCAAATGAAGGCACGTCAGACCTGAAGAAGTGAGAAGAAAAAAAAAAAAAAAAACACGAGTCGCATAAGCTATTTTCTAAAAATGCTCCTGTACAAGACCGACCCAGAAGTCCCTCAAATATCTGGAACTTAAGATCATTGGGACTTTCCCCTCTAAGAAAGAAAAAAATAAAATAAAATAAAAAAACAGGGGCCAAGCAATCCACTTCAGCCAAAACGTTCTGGCGAAATCCACAGTGCACCCCGCTCGGCATGGAAAGCGTCCAAGCGGCTGGACTCAGTTCTTAACGTCATCGGTCGGAACACCGCGCAGATACACATCCAGCACACAGATATGCTCCCAGATACACAAAGCCTCAGGAAGTTAACTCTGCATTCTGTGGTCTGCAAAATAATTTACCTATGAACATCAAGTCACCATTTTCACTAACTCCAAGCATGATCTCAACTTTAAATATATGAAGGAGAATAGAAACTTAAATGCAGCGCAGAACTTCGATATGCTGTGTTTAATAAGCCACCTCAGCTCCCGTGGGACACCTTTTGTAGTTCCCAACACGGTGGGCTAGAATGCACAAGCGGAGGCTCACCTCTCCAGTTCTGCATCCTCAGCACTCTCTCCAGCTGCCTGCTGGAGATCTGCTTGGTTATCTCGTTGGCACAGGCTTTCCTGCCTTGCTCACAGGCCACGTGGAGAGGAGTGTTGCCATCTTGGTCCTGAAGCTCCACGCTGGCCTCCTTCTGCACGAGGCGTTGTACCACACTTGGCAGGTTCAAATAGGTCGCTAGGTGTAAAGGTGCCTGAAGGCCAAAACCAAGCCGTCGAGATTACGTGGTCAACGGGAGGTGTCCAAAGCAAGTACAGGACGGCATGCCATCACACGCACTGGGGAGCATCCGCGTCGTCCCAAACACGTCCCCTTCATGCCACATCCCAACATCCTTCGTCGTCCTACAGCTTCAGAATTCACAGCTTCAGCCTTTGTTTATATTGCCGCCGTTAAACGTTAGCTTCGTAGATAACAGCTGAATGACTCACTGTCTAAAATGCTGACTGCGTCCGCTCCGCATCTACTCATTTCCTGTTAGACCGTCAGGATTTCTTGAGAAGCAAAGTCAGACTTCCTCAGCTGGTCTGTCATTCTGATTTCGGAAATGACACCCCCACACCTTTATTCTGTCCAGGTTGCTCAAATTCGAACCTTTCTTTCCGTCGACAGCTGCAAAACAACAGCTCGAGGGGTTCGAGGGGAAACACTCCCCTACTCCATTCCTAAGTCAGATTTCTGTGGGCATTCCCCAGACACACCATTCAGAAAATCCCTGTTCTCATCCTCATATGAAAGAAAGCCCCCCACTGGAACGTGGAGATATGAGTTCCCTTCAAAACAAAGTCACATATACAAACGGAGAATATGCCCGGATGTCAAACGAACGGTAAGAGTGGCAAATGCAGAAACGGTTACGGAAAAGAATGATAAAATTTACCTGGTATAAATCGTTCTGAATGTCCAGTATCTCTTTAGGGAAAAGTTCTACCAGTTGCTCAGCAAAATCTAATTTCTCATGGATTATTGCTAGATGTAAGATTCTGTGGGGGACAATGGGACAAAAAACACATTTTCTTAGTAAATATCATTTCTTAGTGTTCCAGCAGTCTTTCTTCCAACACATATTTCCTCCACACTAATTTTGACATTATCCACCATTTGTAAAATAAACAGCGATATATACAATTTGCATATTAGTGTTAGATGTGCACATACGTTCACGCAAGCGCATTATATCAAAGTTCTACATTCAGAGGAAGTCTACATACCCAGCAGTTAAGATATTGCACAACCAAGGAATTTTTACAAGTACATCAGGTCTGGTAAGAAATAAGGTCATTTGGTTAAAGGGCCTTGTAGACAGAAGGGGAAAAAAAAAAAAAATTTACGGTAGTGACTGATAAAAATGTATGATTTTTTTTAAGGAATAAATACAGATTTATTCATATATTTTAAGTGGAACAAGAGAAAACAGTTCCAATTTACAAATACATTTTGACACGGGAAATAGAAATACTGACTCGAGGTGTGAGGTGGGTGAGGGCATCTTACTGCTTGTCACTTACTAGAAGTCCTGGCCCGGAAGACCAAGTCACTTAAGCTGCCAGATCATACGCAAAACCATAAGCAAATGGAACAGTCTCCTCCAACACCCACCACACTTTCGTATTTTGTTGGTGCAGAATTACGAAATATTGCAGAGTACAGCGATGTTTACAGACATGCAAAACAGAAATGAAACGTGAAGGTTTAAGACCTTATCTGACACACTGAGGACTGGATAATCTCGCTAAACGCATCTGAGCACTTCTCAACTCTGACGACACAGTCTCAATCAGACAGAAGTTTGATCATCCCTTGTACTGTGATACATTAGATTAACTTTACAGACAAAGCCTCTAAAATGACTGTGAGTTAGATGCTAGTTTTCTAATGGAAGCCGCCTCTTTCATAAGACGATGGGAAATCTGCCATCCCAGATTATCGCCTAGGAATTGTCAATAACACCTTAGCTCATGTTTGGTCTTATCTTATCCGACCTTTTCTGTCCGACAAAGCAGGCAGACGTGTAATTACAGTCGACATGACCTTCTGGCACTGGGAAATAGCTCAGTTTGGACTCCAGTAAACCAATTTGTCAAACCAGGAATTCACAATGAAGCAGCAAGGCCACTGAAATTGAAATCCTGACCATGAAGAGCCGTCAGACATCACCCCACTGGAAGCAGGAGATATTTCCGATTTTGCTAAGCATAAAAATATGCAAAAATAAATAAATAAATAAATAAAGGCAACATTTTCAAACTCGGGATTCGGATAATTAAATTTCACTAATATTTGCAACATTCAGGTCAGCCTCTAAGATCACGCAAGTTTGGTTTGTAGTCAGCGGACCAGGTTAAACCAACTCCAAAAGTAACCACTGTAAGTTATTAGCTAGCTTACCACAGTATACAGACAGACCATCACTACCATTCCTTAAAAGGAGTAATGTATCATGGTAAAATGTTGAAATTTCACCATGGGGGGGTTTCAAAGCCTTTTTAACAAACTCAGAGCGTCTGTACATCATGGTTGGGCAGTTTCTGAGGACGGGGTCAACGGGGAGGATGGTAATTGGGGGCTTGAGACATTCACAAGGCCTGAATATGGAGAGCAGAGCACTCCTCGGACCCGGTTCAGCAGGCCGTCTTTCAGAGAATCAGCACAGAGACAGGCATGAAGATTCATCTTTCCGTAGTTTTCAGTCAGGTTCCTGTTGGCATGCAGCCTTTAAGCAGAAGGCCATCAGATACCTCTTTGATCTTTTTAAATGCACATGATGGGCTCTTTAATGTCGTTACACAGAAGTGTTTAAGTTTTATTATTACAGGAGCAGATAATGCTTTCTGGAACAAATCCATATTAAAGCAAATTCACTGTTCCGTTTCTGTGCCGTTTTCATTTTTTTATGTAATATATATTTGCATGTTTAGATCTGAATGGTTCAATCACAGTGTGTATTACACCATTGTACTGAGATTTAAATATTTACTTATAGATCAGGAATTGCTTGACAATAAATCTACAAGTACACATAGATGCATGGAAATTCAATCTTGGCCAAAGTGCATCTCGGTCTGCAATGAAATATAATGCCCTCTAGCCTGGAAGTTGTTTCATCAATAAAATGCGCGTGTTGGTGTAAACTGCGAGAAACCGAAGGCCGTAAAGTCGACAGGACTGAAATGTGGAAGGTGGCTGACTACTTCCTCGTAACGCCATGGCGGGGGGAATCTAAAGGAAAGCTTGGAAAACAGCAGCAGCTACTGGGCAGTATGAAATGCCCAACACCGCATGGGTGTTTAACAAACTCAGGCGACACAATGAGATACTGAAAAGACGGTTTCCATGAGCATTTGTTTGCGATCCACTGGGGTGGGAAGGAAGAGAACAGCCGGCTTGGGCCTGACCTGATGGGGAATTCCACGGTTAACTTTTGCACTTCTGCAATCTGAGTAAAGCTAACCACGGAGGGAGGAAGGGCAGTGGGCTGGCCTGTCATTCGCAGTAACGCCTGTCCAAACAGTACCAACCGATGCCAGTAGCATTTTAGTCTGCCTTAAATTAGACCCGTGATTCGTAAACATGAGCTGAATTTCTCATGCAAA
Source organism: Gymnarchus niloticus (assembly GCA_009936485.2). Lineage (NCBI taxonomy): Eukaryota > Metazoa > Chordata > Actinopteri > Osteoglossiformes > Gymnarchidae > Gymnarchus > Gymnarchus niloticus. The sequence goes on from JAACJT020000033.1 coordinate 12,095,992, forward strand.
TGCCTTGTGCAGAAGCCGAGCCTGGACCGCCAAACGAAAACGGTTCTAACGGTTTTCGGTGCGCGGCTTCACGTGCGACATGCGGCACCGCTCGGCCGTTCGTACGTTAAACTTTTTAAACTGCCTAAAGACAGGCGGTTAGTCGTTTAGTCCCGGTGGATGTATCGCCTTCATGGGCGGTGTTCAGTGCACGTTTATTTAAAAGTCTACTGGAATAAGTACGTTTGCGTTCAGCCGCTGTAGACAAGTGACTTTAACGTGCATTTGATTTTAAAACAAGGCCGATGGAGTCAATGTTCAAGAGTCAAGTTAGCCGCAATAAAATACGGGGGAAAAAAAAAAAAAAAAAAAAGAAGTATTCTGTGTACTTGGCGGATGTTCGGATATGCGGATGAAATGAAAAGCCTCAGCTTACTACAAAAGCGAGCGACGGTGTGGCGGACTGTGGACCGTTCGAGCAGCTTAGAGGCTCCGATCCCAGCCGATTTAGCGTCGAGGGGATGGAAGACCACGGAGACACGGGAGACGTGCAGCACCGGTCATAGGGAGACGTGATGCGCCTATCACGGCTGACGTTCACCTTCCTGTCAGCAGGGTATGGAGCAGCAATCCGGATTCACTCTTCCTACATCTACACACACACACACACACACACACACACACACACACACAGGGGCCATGCAGTCTCCACTTTATCATAACCCTATAGGGGGCACGGACTTTTTGGAAGCCGGCTGGCTCAATAAGCCATGATGCGTGCCGTATATCCCCCCCAGCCCACCCCCCAGCCCAGCCCCAGCCCAGCCCCAGCATCTCCCATCCAGGTCAGAACAAATCAAAATCGCAGCAGGAAATGAAACGTACGTGTCCCCGTCGTCGGTGATGGCAGCCAGATCGCCGAGGTCCTCCTGGCTGCAGCCCGTGGGCTCCGTGAGCTCGGCGACGCTGCAGCCCCGTATTAAACCACCGAGGATCTCCACCGACACCGAGGAGCCGTAGGCAGAATCCAGGCGCTCCTCCGTTACACTGAACAGCCTGTCCTTCGCCTCCGAGTCCACGGCCCCCTGCTGCTGCTGCTGCTGCAGTCCGTGCAGCTGCTCGTCCTTATGGATGGACGGCAGCAGGTCGATGCCAGAATCGACCCGCACGTCCTCGGGGTGGTCGACCTTGACCGCTTGGTCGTCGCTGGCCATCGGCGGCGTCCGGCTCAGCTCGGCGGCCTGCCGCCTTTAATGCTCCGTGCAAGCGGGGACAGGTGAGCTGACACCTGGATCACGGCGGCTCGCTGTCTGAAACTAGACGCTCGGCTCGTCGGCTTTCATGCCACCCAGAGCTTCTCTTTTTTTTTTTTTTTTTTCCCCTTTTGGGCCCCCCTCCTCTCAGTACCGCGTTAAAGGGGGCGACCTCCGGCTTCCAGTAGCGGTTGCCCGCGGCGTGAGTCGTGAATGGCCAGCACCGCCGATCAGGCCCCCGTAAAGCGACCCGAGGACCCGGAGCCCTGGCTGAACATCCCGGCCCCGGCTCCTGCGCCCGCGGCTCTGAGCATGCGAGCAGGACGCGTCTAGATACAATGTAACGAAAGACTCTGCCGGGGAATCCCCGAAGGGAGTGGCGTGAGGTCACATTACACGCCGCGCATATATCCGGAGTCTCCCTAGTTCTACCGGATTGTTACCGCTCTCCCCGTCGCCATGGCAACGGCCCGCGCCTCAAACAAGGAGCCCCTGGAGAACCGAAACCGGGGGCCGGTCTCCCGGGGCGATCGGGCTCCTTCCTCCGTGACGACACGTGTTCGTCACACGCTCGACCGTGGGCGCCGTGCAGCATACCCCCTTGGGGGAGACTGCGCTTACCCTGGTGCGAAATCGGGGCTCTGTAGAGCGATGAGGAGGAAGGCGACAAGATCACGGGGATGCGCTTCGTGTCTTTTTAAGTGCTGTGTGCCCGTATGCACGCAAAATTGAACTGCGTGATAATCGTCTGAGCAGCCGGCGCTTTGCTCATGAAGTGTCATTCTACAGCTTGACCTTAGATGTCAGTTTTGACCTTCCTCTTCGCTACTTAATGACTCGAGCTCTGCCTTCTTCTATTATCCCTCATTTTCAGCACATGGACATCATCCACCCTTTGATGGTCCATTATAATATGTCCAGATACTCTATAAGTAGCACGGTGGCCCAATTAATCTTTCTGTACGTGGACAGATGGTGGAGGATTAAGAAACACCGGAGTCCCGAGTCTACCTGCAGACTTCACGCTCGGCCTTCCGTTCCCACGAAGCCTCACGGAGCGATGGCTTTAGTCACTATTACAGGGGACCCCTATAATGACACTGAGAGCCCCCCAGCCTCTGGCAGACCAAGGGCCGCCAAATGGCAAGGCAGGTAGGGGTCAAAAAAGAGAGCAGCTTGAAGGATTAATATCCTGTCTCCCCCCGGCAATATAGTTTCCAAAACTCCCCTCAGCCACCGGCAGGAAAATTCTACGGTTCGAAACGCTATCTACATCTGTTTGTTCCATCTTGGATAAAAATTAATAATAACGACTAATTAATTAACAGCCAATGCTCCATTATACATGATGCATCATGAAATTCCCAACCCTTAATTAAAGAAAAACATAAAACGTCAACTTCTATTTATTTGATGTCTTTCAGCCATCATCACAATGACGTCAAGTGGAAGCAGATCTTGGTACCCCAGCACTAAATGTTCTGAACATTCACACTTCAGGTAAAGCCTTCCTGCTTTATTTCTGACCTCATTGTGATTTATTCTGCTATTAGACAGCCTCTCCGATGCTGTGTTCTTAGGTACTAACCTAAATAAAGCATCCCCTTTCATCACTGACAGGTCGGCCTATATAAGAAAATAAAACGTCAAAAAAATAGTTAAGAACTCATTTCGACATATGAACGTCGTATGCGTTCGTTTAGCTATTACTGCCACCTAGTGGGAAAATATAAACATTAATTTAGTCTGCGTGGCGGCGTATTGAAGTGGTCCGGTCTACGCAAGCATTTGTCTACTGTTTAGGCAACCTGGAAGAAACATCATTTCTGTTGGCTCATCAGAACTCTGGAAGACAGCGACGACTACGGTGATTCTGGTCAATAAAAACAAAAACCAACAATTCTGAGGTCACACATTGCCAGTAACCTTATAGATTAATTGGAATAATTTTGTTAGGGAGACACGTTGCTCGATTAAAGTGCCAGTTAAACCTTATAATTTTTGAACATTTTGCATTATTAAAACAATGACGACAGCTTGCAACGGGATCTGAAAGCTGAAGAAATAAGGACGAAATGGCGTCCCTCCTCGGACCGTTTCTTTGAACACACCAATTTATTCCGCACTGTGTGCCGTTGAGAATGAATCAAATCTCTCTCTCTCTCATTGTCCAGCCATCAGTTAATGTAGTGCCATATTCAAAGAGGATTTTAATACATTATTCTAAGTATGAACTGCAGTTAACTATTTAAAGTGGGTTATTCATAAATACAAAATCAAACAAGAACTAGAAAAATAAGAATAAAAACAATAGATCATCACTATCATCATCATCCACACGGGGGCGCCATTTCCCCCCTTTTAAACACATTTCACTTGCCGTTTGGCAGGTCTTATGACAGGTGATCGACGCTAAGTGCACGCAGACAGGTGGCAGGACACAAGCCTCTTGATAAGACGGCGACAAGTATACAGATTAGCATGTTGATCAGTTAAAGATAGACTGTACTACAAATATTTAAAGAATTTCTCAAGCAGCCAAATTATTTAGCGTATGACATTAATGATCTATTTATCGTTTTATCATGAGGTTACTGGATTCCAGAAGAATCTGTCCCTGGAAATACCTTGAGGAATTTGTTACCCAGCCTCTGTAAAAGTGCTCATAACTGCTCCTGGATCATCGGCTTAAAATAAGCTGCCATCCAACGGCTACAAGTAAATGGGTTTCAGATGGTTTCGTTATAATTAATTCTTAACAAGCAGCATAATTAAATTCATCAAATGCTGAAGTCTTCTGGTCAGCGTGTGAGTGAATCCCACCCTTAAATGAATCAACGTGAAACACTCGCCCAGACATTCACTATTATTAGTCTCATATGAATAGCGCTGTTATGAATCTGTCAGATTTGCTTTACAGTAAGTGTCTGTATTACTCAGCCTGGAAACCTGCCTCCTTCTTAATTCTTCCGCCCTTACGACTGCGAATATGCTTCAAATCACAAAACAGAAAAAAAAAGCCCTCTAGCAATTTAATCTCACTCCCATTCTATCTTTCCATTCTATTTTTTTTTTTTTTTTTTTTTTAGATGTGCCCTATAAATAAATGACTTGACTATCTCTTCTCCATATTCCGTAGACTTCAGCAGTATTTTCCATCCCCTTCCGTCGTAGGCTGGCAGCCACTAAGGTATCAGATTGAAATTCTTCCAGACCAAAATAGCCTTATGCAACCGAGTCCTTCGGAAATAACGAAATCAGTCGTCGTGCTTTTTTGCCATTCATCAAAATTCTGCCCAGACCTGCGAATTGACGCCAAATTCCATCCCATCCTCTTAATTTTGAGCAAGCATCATGATATTAAACGAGGAGTACATTAACAATCCACTTCATATCTGTATAGCCGCTTTATTTTATAGCCCATCGTGCTGCTGATGCCTTCTGGACGCCCGTCTCTCGCATTTCTGACCGTCTCTTTGTTTTTTTTGTTTTTTTTTGTTTTTTTTTTTACTATAAGAGGGGATCAGCTGAGATCAGCTGCTCCATGGTGTTCCTGGCCGCCTTGAGAAGGCAGGGCATACTGACAAGGTCATGGCACCTTTCCCAGCGGAGACGGAGGGGATGGGGCAACATCTCACAGCAGCTCCGCGAAGGCTGCTACCTGCAGAGCATCACGGCAGACGCCCAGTGCCGCTGACAGATGCGTGTCTTTAAATTGGACCTGCGCGTCTGCTGCTGTCCTACAGAGCCTGTCGTTACATCAACAGGCACTGGTTCCGCCGTTCGTCCAGGGGTTTGAGGGTTTTTATTTAAATGGTTATCATTCCCACGGTCGACGTGGGAAGACTGCTGAGACGTGAGCGCCCTCTCCGCTGCTCCATCTCGACAACCATCTTCTTCCCGTGGAGGATGCTCGGACCGTGTACATCACTCGGCCGTGGTCTTAAAACACACGTAACCATGCAGCAAATCGCGACCGCCGAGGAGACGCCGACCGCCGACGGTGGCGTGCTGATGGAGCGCTGGGCCGGTGTCCTTTGAACGTTTGCGGTTCGCTTAAGGGAGGCTCGGCTTGGATGATGTGCTTTGCGATCACCGGCGTGCTTTTCTTATGCCGTGATTCGGACCTGGTTCCTCCTGAACTGATCCATGCCCCGTCGTTTCCACCGCCATCAACATGTCCCCAGCTTCAGCCGCGACAGCAAGTGAAAGCAGCACCACCACCACCACCGTCCCCGAAGAGGATGCGGACAGCCCCCGGGAGGAGGTAAGGACCGGGAGCCCCTGCGCCTAAACCCCCACGTCTGAAGATCGACTCATAATCACACGTTCAGACGCTCAAGATGATCGATTAAACGCTGCCCCAGTGCGCTCTCTGCGAGTTAAGATCCAAGCGGCATTGATGACTCGGCATGGACCGCGTAAACAAAGGTTGTCAGATGTTTGTGGTCATTGTGTGGTCGCGTTCACAATCTGTCAGTCTGAAGCCAGTGAAGTGCGTGTCTCTCAGTACATGGTTATTCTAAAAAAAGATTAAGGCAGCCTACTAACTACCTTAAAATGATGTATAACACGGGTTTACACGGTCGTTTGATAATCTCACTCGGTTTCACACGTTGAGGGATGAGAACTACGATCTAATACATAGCTGGGCTCTTAATATGTGTATCTCATCAGTCAACAGTATGGCAGTAGGCTTGGGATTTGGAAAATATGCCATAATAGAAGATTTTTGTCTGTCACACGTCACCTGTCGCCCGTTTTAAGGGGTGTGGCACCCACAGCCTTTCAAATATTCCCAGATCTGACATGTGACAGAGTCCCACAGACGCCTCGGTGGGCATCAGCTTCTCAGACGCTCGTCATTCATCTCCTGCATCTGTCCAGACACGGGACAGATGCTGTAAAATCCTGCTGGACTGAGCAGACGCTCGTCTGGAATTTTCTACATTCATGACACAACGTTTACGTTTATGATAGGTGCTCAATATCAAGCAGTCAAAATAAATTAATTGTTCTCTTAAATCAGGAATTCATCTGCCAAATGCTTTTAGCAAAGTGACAGGTCTGGTAAGGTCACTAAATAGTATAATGTTATCAAAATATTTTGCCTGGACCAGTATTTAAAAATGTACAACAATCAGATTGTACCATTTTATGATATTCGGACTATAGGAGATCCAGCCTGTTTTCATAAAATATCACAAAGACGCCAAAAATAGCAGCGACGTCGCCTCCTCTGCCTCCTCTGGAGGTAAGGCAGGCTGATGACAGCTGCCTGGAGATGTGGTATTATTCCTCTTTCAGACGTGGTGAAGTTCTCATCAGTAAAAACCTCAAGCAGGACTCCCACGTCTTTCCCCCTCAGGGGACCTTGATTACTGATTTTTTTTCCCCGCTGAATGCCAGTGAGGTCATCTTTGAAAAAACACACCAGATGCTCGTTCACTACCATAATATGAGATCCTCGTGTCCATGTTCGGAGGTTAAGAGCGTCGCGTTTCATCACATGTTCCACTCGAAACATGCCTGCTACATGTAACATGCCTTTTAATCGCCTGTAAACTGCTTCCCACGTCAAGGAACAGTACAGTGCAGCATGCCTCACTGAGCGTATACCTGATCAGATTTTTTATGATGACCGGATTCCAAAATTACAATTAAACATTAAACCTCTATTTTCTGGTTAAAAAAAAACAACCTATTTTTATAATGTACAAGCTTTTGGCAAAATACATTTTGTGTAACACGTTGTTCATCGATTAATTTAAATTCAGTTAACGTCAAAAGTTGTAAAATGCTATAATTTTTAAATTCAAAAACAAAGATGATTTATATAATTTCTTTTTTTGCCGCTAATTTTGCAGTTATGAGGAAGCCAAAGCACAGCAGAAGCCTGGAAAATGGCGCTTTAAATGGTCACGTTCACATTTTATCTGAATTTGTATGATATTTGGATTATTATAAGCATGCACCCTAGAAATGTATTCTTTCATATGGTCACAGCTAAATCGTCTTTGCAGACAGAATGTACAAAATTATTTGAAATGCTCTGACTGAATTGGAAATTAAGGCAATTGACCTTTAATTAATGCAGTCTGAAGCAACAGGCAGGTTTTCTCGGGGTGGTGATGTAATCTATGATTGATTCATTAGCGGCTGAGTGGAGGCCTTTCCAGAGAGTAAACAGTGCGTAAAGGCATCGCTCCCAGCGGCCGTGGCTTTAGCCCAGGCTGGAGTTCTGCCACCCCACCAGGCAGCGGCCATGGGAATGCACACAATCTCCAGTCCTGCACGTACTCCATCCACATCAAGGACACATCTGACAGAATAATAATGACCCCACTTATCTTCGAAGTGTGTGTGTTCAGTAATGCACATTAAACTTGCAAAGTTGTTTTACTGTGAATTTATGGACTAGCAACTGCCTCTTCTTAACACACTCTGAAACACACTGCCTCTTCATTACACACTTAAACACACTGCCTCTTCTTTTAATACACTTGGAAACACACTGCCTCTTCATCACACACTCTGAAACACACTGCCTCTTCATCACACACAATGAAACACACTGCCTCTTCTTAACACATTCTGAAATATACGCCTCTTCTTTTAATACACTCTGAAACACTGCCTCTTCTTAACACATTCTGAAATATACCACCTCTTCATTACACACTTAAACACACTGCCTCTTCTTTTAATACACTTGGAAACACCCTGCCTCTTCATTACACACTCAGAAACACACTGCCTCTTGTTCACACATTCTGAAACACACTGCCTCTTCATCACACACACTGAAACACATTGCCTCTTCTTAACACATTCTGAAATATACGCCTCTTCATTACACACATAAACACACTGCCTCTTCTTTTAATACACTCTGAAACACACTGCCTCTTCTTCACACGTTCTGAAACACACTGCCTCTTTATCACACACTCAAACACACTGCCTCTTCTTTTAATACACTCTGAAACACACTGCCTCTTCTTCACACGTTCTGAAACACACTGCCTCT
>JAACJT020000033.1:12111594-12144911 GCA_009936485.2 Gymnarchus niloticus
TCTACACAGTTCCACATCTACACACCTTCACGTCTACACAGCTCCACATCTACACAGTTCCACATCTACACACCTTCACGTCTACACAGTTCCACATCTACACACCTTCACGTCTACACAGCTCCACATCTACACAGTTCCACATCTACACACCTTCACGTCTACACAGTTCCACATCTACACACCTTCACGTCTACACAGCTCCACATTTACACACCGTCACATTTACACAGCTCCACATCTGTACACCTTCACGTCTACACAGCTCCACATCTACACAGTTCCATATCTACACACCTTCACGTCTACACAGTTCCACATCTACACACCTTCACGTCTACACAGCTCCACGTCTACACGGCTCCACATCTACACACCTTCACGTCTACACAGCTCCACATCTACACACCTTCACGTCTACACAGCTCCACATCTACACACTTTCACATCCACACAGCTCCATATCTACAGACCTTCGCATCCACACACCTGCACACCTTCAAATCTACGTACCTTCGCTCAACATGCTGCAGGTGTTCTCACAGCAGGATGACACACCCACAGCAGTGATGGTATTTGCGTGTGTGTGTCAGCGAATCTGGGGTGAAACAAAGATCGCAAGAGTTGATGTATGAAAGCTTCAGGGTGAAAGGTCACGGATGCCTTTCAGCTTTCGAGGAGGAAATTTCTAACAGTAAGCAAATACAGGAACTATTTTTAAAGCAAAAACACTTCTTTAAAATAAAGATGAGGAAGTCACGTAGGTTATGGAAATCCCAAGTCTCACAAATGTAAGGACATCGGTATAAAAACTGGATGTGGAACCTAATGGACAGATGGATTCTAAGGCCAGTATTAAGCATTCCAATTTAATTATATTTTTTACAAATGGCCACAAATCTTTTTTTCATCCTTTTCTGACAGAAGAGTCCACAAATGAGATTGTTGGATTGCTACATCTCTACCGTTGCCATGTACGCCTAACAGTAACACAGTGGTCTTGCTTCCAGTGTGTAGCCTGCCCCCCATGGTGGAACACGGAGACTACATGTGTCACCCTCAGCCCTGCGATAGCTACATGCACGGAACTGTAGTGGAGTTTTTCTGCGACCCAGGCTACACTCTCGCCAATGACTACCGGTACATTACCTGCCAGTTTGGACAGTGGTTCCCTCACATTCAAGTTTACTGTGTCAAAACAGGTGGGTCTACGGCATCCGGCGACCAGTGAGGATGTAGTCTTTCAGGGGTCGGTCTTGCCATTCCTCTCGTCACCTGTGTCCCGTATCCTCACACTGCAGAAGCCTCCTGGCCGAATCCGCAGGAGACCCTAACGGCTTGGAAGCTGGTCTCCATCACGGCCACCAGCGTGCTGTTGGCTCTGCTGCTGGTGGTCTTAATTAAGGCGCTCCTGTTCCGATGCAAGGCGCACTGGCAGCTGAGGTAGGTCGGTCCCGTTTCCGCCGGCTGGCCCTCGAACCCATGCGGGCCACCCACGACTCTCAAGGTCGGCACTCTTTCTCCACAGGGACCAGCGTCGTAATTCCAGCTGCCCCGACTTCCTGGTGGTGGACGGCGTGCCCGTGCTGCTGCCCACGTACGACGAAGCCGTGGGCAGCGACGGCAGTCTGCCTCCTGACTTCGAGGGTCCGGCCTGTGGAGGCCACGCCCCCTACTCGTACCCCCAGGAGCAGGGACCCCCAGCGTATCCAGGTCACGTTCAGGGACACAGATCCACGGCTCGGGACGCCAGTGAATATGAGGCCTGCGAGAGCCTCTCAGACTCCACGGAATATCTGCAAAGCGTGTGCCCCTCGTCCGTGTTCTCCGGGGGGCAGAGCAACCTGTCGGATAGGACCAACCCCATGGTGTCACCGTCGGGGGACACGATATCCACGAGCCCCAGCATCAATATAGCTGATGGTACATCTGTCGCCTCTGGCCGTCATTCCAGCAGTCACAGCTCAGGGCAGTCGTGCCACCGCCACGTGGATAGCCATGGTCTGATCGTATGTACGAGTGCTGGTTATGGTCAGTCGACAGATGATGTACGTGGGTCCTAAAACAGGGGTGGACGACCATGTGGCTCCTCTATACCATCAAAAAAATTAACCTGCATGACGGTCTTGCACGCACGCCTTGTCTGGTGTCTTTTGGTAACTTCTGTGGCCCTTCATGTCCAACTAGCTAGCCATCCCCGCCATATATCTTCAGACACCTGTACAGTTTCAATTAATCAGTGCCAGTCAGATGGCACAATTTCAGTCACACGATGCGGGTTACGCTTACATCAGCATGGTAACGCTTATCCTGTTCTTACTTTCCAGGAATGCCTCTAGTAGAAGATGGATCTGAGGACTGCGGATGAAATCTGGGCCTTGGTGGGAGAGACGTTTATGAGAAAGAAAGATCTTTTTTAAATGGTACATGAACTGACGACGAAGCTCATTTGTGTTGGCACTCGCCGAACTCACGGGAAACGGAGGATCTTCTTCCTGTGAGAGAGCGTGACTGTCCACATTTCACGTCGGCATTTCTGCATTTCTGTTTCCTGACTGTGAACCAACACCGGGAAAATCAGACCGCGGGGTCCTCGCTGACATCTCCAGTGCTTTTTTCTGACTGCTTCCCAGTACTCAAATCTCAGTTATGTGGTCTGAGTGAGCGACCTTCTCAGCACAGGGCAGAGAACGTGAGCATTCAGCAGAAAATGAAAAGAAAAACAATCATGAGACAATGTGGACGATTACCTGCTAACCTACCAACGTGTCACCTGGTGAAAGCAAGCAAGCCCAACTTAAACCGCTAGGAAAGCAGGAGGAGGCTGCAGGCATGCTAGTGAAGGACTGTGATTGTAATCTGATTTAACTTCTCTTTTCAGCACCATCTCCATGAATTTTGTGGTAATTGTAAGTTTCTTAATTTCTATCAGCCTTTGTAGTCTTGGAAAATCTTCAGTCAGTATTTCAATAACATGAGAGCTTCATAGAGCGCTTTTCCCAATGCAGTTATCCGGAAGCACGTAGTGAAGATTACACAACAGGAAAAGAACCACAGGCAAACATTCCCGTGGTTAATATGACGCAACACTAGAAGCCTGAGTGATAAGACGCCAAAGGACAAGAGAGGAGGGCCAACAAGCAGTCCTGTGATTGGTGGAGGAGAGGAAAAACTGCTGGGCAGCCAACTACCAGCTTTCCCCAGACACGCTAGCATTCTATATGGTATAAGCAGTGGGCAGAAGTGTTAGAACTGGAAGATAAACTTATTTAATAAGCCATGCTGCTCTGGCACTGAGTTCCAGTATCTTAATACTAATATTCAACAAAGTCTGCTTGCAGTTCACAATCAGTGTTGTTGTTTAATTCTGTACATATTTATCTAGGCCTGTGTTAGCTGAATTGCAGAGCTATGGTGAAAGCTGGAGACTAGAGAATCTTCTGGACTGTTGGGCCAATTCCAGAGTGACATGGGCCAAAAGTAATAGTGGGATAGTGATTTAGGTGTGCTCGGAATGGAAAAAGCCTCCCCAAAGATATTTGCAGTGAATCACGGTTAAGATAAACAGTACGTCAATATGAACCATCGCGGTGTCTACTGTAAATCTCCTGGACGTCATTGATTGGAGCAGCTATGAGGCACTGGGATACCTTGGAGAAAATTTCTCATTTAAAAAAAGGTTGCACATAATTTATTCTTTTTTATTTGGAGATTAATACGAACCATGTGTGACCCGGGGATTATGTCGTTCGATGCTTTGAGTTGGATTTTTTTTATCCTGTCGCGGATGTTAATGTCGAGTGAACGCAGAAGGACACGGGCCATGCTGTCACATGGCAGACGGGTCTCAGCCACGGAGCTCTGTGGCCGTGCTGACACAGTCACGTGACTCCCGGCCTGTGGCCGTTTTGATTGGGTGCCCATCCTGATAACTGCGCCGGTGCAGAAACCCAGGACAATATGATATTGTGTAACAACTTCCTGCTCAGGCTGTTGCCTGGAACAACAGTAGTGTCACGTGATGTTTTTGACACAAAGGAAGCGTTTTAAAACCGCAACTAGAATATACATTACTGGTAATGTTCCAGTCACTCATGGGAAATGCATTTAAATCAAGTATTACTAAGAAGTTAATGGAAACCCAGGCATAACTTGTTATCGTACTGTACTTGGATTCATGGATTGAGCCGCTGGTCTGAACTGGAAAAAAGGACCTTGATTATGCCAAGAAATTAACTTTGTGAATGTATTTAAAAAACGATGCTATGTAAGTCACTCCATTTCCAGTCGTAAGCAGAGAGAATGTAAACAGAGACAAAAACCAAAAACATCAGTGGTCATCTTTGCTGTTATATAAAAGCAATATTAAAGTCAATCCCGGAATAAAACATTGTGGGTTTGTTTTTGGTCCCCGATCGCGAGCTAGATCCGTCCTTCTTCCTGACCTGGCCTGTCTCTGACGGAAGAAAGCTGCAGCCTTACTGATCCAGAGGTGACCCTAGTGAAGATCACACATGGAGAACTTCACCGTATTCTTGGTCCTCTGAGAAGCGTTTCCGACTGTGTGTTCGTGTGCGTGTGTTCCATGTTTACATTATGTCGGGGACAAAGCTGATGTTTTTACCTTGTGGCCGCATTTGTCATGTTTTTATTTTTATAAAAATCTGCGCATGCAATCAAAAAATCAAAAGAGCCAAAACTCTTGCAATGTCATAGTTAGGATTAGGCCCACAGAAATGAATGGAAGGTCCCCACAATGTTGGATATACAAACATGCTTGCGTGTGCAACACTGCCCAAGACTCTAAGCTTGGAAACAACCGTTTCCCTAAGCCTCAGAAGTGAAAAGTCAGTTTCTTAACCTGCAAAGGTCACCAGGAACTTGAGGAAAGAGTTTGGTTTGGAACGCCGTAACATGTTATTAATTTTCCATAACCGTATAGCCGCTGCAGACTAGCCTATCACACAATGCACAATACCCAGGCAAGATGCCAGTTGAGTGTGGGATATGTACATGTTTGTACACACACACATATACACATTGTCTTTGGGATGGAGTCAAGAGTAGTCAGAAGAAACAAACAAACTAGAATCGGAGTAGAGACCCTGGAGTACAGGTTGATAAAAATTTATGACATCCAGTACAGGATGTACCCCAGTCCTAAATTGCCTGAGATTAACTCCCGGCACCCACAGCAACCCTGACCAAGATGAGTGGTTAGAAGATGGATGATGGATCACATTTATAATAAACATATCACACACCTCAATATGTGACACTAAATAATAATTATTTGAAAATGTATACATTTCACAAGACACAAATATGACACAGATCTGGATTTGGGAGAACGTGTTGGAAAATGATGGAAAATCAATTCAGAATGGACAATTCAGTGAGATTTCAAGCGCATGGATTTTGTCACTGTTTACATCAAAACTTGGTATTTATCTGCTATGTGAAGCACTCCTTTGAGGCGTTAATTCTGGACTAGCATTCCGACTGCAGCCAGACTCGCCCTTTCCGATTAGGGCACCTGCTCTTAAACGTTTACTAACCGCATTAACGCTAAGGAGTTAAGCACAGCGAACACTAGGTGGCGTAACACTTGAGGCTTAAGCGTGTTTCAGTTTAGCGACCCCCATTTATTTTAAATCACAAGGCGGGGCGGGGGACCGAGTTCGACTGAGGTGACAGACGACTGTGTCCCCTAACAAGCAAGTATAACACAGTTTATTAATGAAGGGGGAGGCCGGATGCGGCAAATGGAGACCCCGCCCCCACCGGGCATCAGAATAAAAGTGGAGGCGGACCTCCGTGAAAACCGTCCTGGGCTGATGCTTGACAGGTAAGGCGAACCCTCTCCCCAAGACGCCTCTTTTTACGGCTCTGCGTGCTCCAGGGCGACTCAACGCGTTCGTTCCCACGTCTTTTGTCGTCTTGTGTGTTTTCAGAGCCGTCGGTAACGACATGTGAATATTTGTCCGTCTTTTTGCGACTGATTTTGACAAACCCGACGTGCAGCAGTTCCGCACCTGCCGTTGCTTCTGGTAAGTCTCCTTACACGAGTAGGCATACATCATATGGGATAATGAGCCGCTATTAATTACCAGATTATCGACGCTGTAATGCATTCATGTGACACAGAAGATCAGCGCAGAAAGCGACCTTGGCAGCCGAAGACAGACAGACAGACAGACAGACGTGACGTCAGGTATTTTACCAGGTAAAATCGTAACGCTGCCTTGCGTTCTTCTCTTTGCAGAGATGTGTATATGCACGCTTTATTTTACACACACACAGGCTGTGGACATAAAAACAGGTACACTGGGCGCAAGGAAAAGAACTTTAGCTTAAAAATATTATTAAAAATATAAAAATTAAAAGCAAGAGACTGGTGAAAATGAAATTTGGGAACAATTTGTACTGGCGTTTCTGTGGTCGCTTTCAAAATTAACCTGCTGCAAACATGCACTGCCGTGGCTGATCAAATGCGCGTGTAAATTTCGTTTAACACCAGATTGTCCCTTTCAAACGGCGATTTAGTCTAAGATTGGGTTTAGTCTATGGTTTAGAAACTGGCCCCTAATGTCAAGAAGAACAGTTTCAACATTCAAGACAGCATATTCTAGAGGGACCATATTTTGGTCCTCAGAAAAGAGGACACTGGCGGCATGGGGCAGACAGGCACCGGCACACAATGAATAATGACTCTAGAAAGCAAAGACTGAATCCTGGAGATTTTTGGCGATTTAAAAATCCTGGCCGGACACATTTTCTAGGTCCCAGAAAGAGGACATATGGTCACCGTCTATATACCAAACTCAGATAATGTCATGTCTGCACCTGCTTTCTGGGTCCCCAGATTGCGGACTGGAGTTTCTTGTTGTCTTTTCTAATTGCCCTTGCCCTGATTGCCCTCATGTGTTCCACCTGTGTCTTGTGTTAAGTCAGTATCTCTCCTCTCGTCTTACCCGGCAGTCTTGTCCCCTGCCTCATTTGTGCCACTTCTTTGTTAGTGTCTCAGCCTGTGCCCTAGTCCCCACCTTGCTTTCCTTTGAGTACATTGCGTTATTTACCAATTGTGTTCAGGGCAGGGCCTAGTGGTTGTGATTTGTTATTAAGTCCTCGTTTACACCTGCTCCTGCATCCTTGTCTTCCTCATATCTTGGCCCTTCACTCTGTCCGGTAACAGCTGTGACCGCTAAACTACTTTGGCAAAGAGGAACAGTGGCTGTAAGTCAAAGCTTGCTGACGAGTGGAGACAGATGACAGGACAGTTGCAGAAGTGAATCAGAACCTGGGAATCCAGCCCATTCACAAAGACAGATATTGGAAGCCCTAGAGAGGGGAGTGCAAAGCAGATCTCCACCTTCTTCATCCCTCCAAGAACTGGAGGTTTTTATTGCTGACGAATGATCCAATAATCCAGGACTCGTATGACAGCATTCTATGAAAAGGACTAAAGCTGTTCTGAAGGCGCGGGTATCCAACTCCTCATTGGGTCCTTTGTATCAATATATTTGTTAGGTGTTCCCTCTATCGTGTCCATCCCCTGTATATTTAACAAAGTATGGGAAACAATATCTGTAATAAGTTCGCTTTAAAACTAATTACACAGAAACCCCAGGACACTCTACAATTTCTGTAGTTGGACAGTGTTGGTCTCTCCGAATTTAAAACCCGTGCATTTGCATGCAGCGTGACGGATTATTAATCTCTCTTACTTTTCAGGGGCACCATGTGGAGCCATATAGTCCTTGCTCTTGTAATCCATCTTTTGGAAGAGGAGTGCGTCTTAAGTTGCTGGCTTTACGACCATTGGGCGTTCTGCAGCAGCCAGTCATTAGACCGTGTTCCAGCTCTGCCCGGCAGTATTACCGTAGTAGATCTGAGTCTGAATTACATCAGCGAACTCAATGAGACATCCTTCCTTGGACTGGAAGGGCTTGAAAGAATCGATCTTGGGTCGCAGAAGACACGTCCGCTTATAATCAAGGCAGGTGCATTTAGAAGACTGTCCAATTTGATATATCTCCATTTAGGCGACAACAAGCCTCTTGTTCTTGAACGTGATGCTTTTGTGGGATTATCACAGCTGCAAACCCTATTTTTATTGCACAATGATCTTAATGAATCCATTTTAGAAGACAACTACCTTCAGCCATTGTTGTCCTTAGAATCTCTCGACCTCTCTAAAAACAAGATACGGAAAGTTCAGCCTGGCTTGTTTTTCCGGAATATGACAAAACTGAGAAGTGTAGATCTATCTTTAAACATGGTTGGAAGGATCTGTGAACGGGATTTATTTGGATTTCAGAACAAGCACTTTGACTTGCTCAAACTGTCGAGTTTGTATTTGCGTGACATGGGCATGCCCGATTTTGATTGGAAGAGTTGTGGAAACCCCTTCCGAAACATGTCTTTCTCGGAGCTGGACTTGACATTGAATGAATTAAATCCTGAGAAAGCTGGTCTCTTTTTTAACGCGATAGCGGGCACGAAAATCGATCATCTTATTCTTTCCCATAATATGGGCAGATCTTTTGGACATGCCAATTTCCAAGACCCTAACAGCACAACATTTGCTGGACTTATGCAAAGCTCTGTCAAGAGTCTCAATTTATTTAAAAATTCAGTATTTTCTCTTGAGTTCTCAGTGTTTCGTGCTTTCGGTGAGGCTGAGATCATCACACTGTCACATAATAAAATTAACCAAATTCAAAGAAATGCATTTGTTGGACTTAAGAATTTACAACACTTCAACCTGTCCCACAACCTCATAGGTGAGATTTACGACTACACATTTGACAACCTGCCCAATCTTGTGGAATTGGACCTGTCATACAACCACATTGGTGTATTTGCGTTCAGATCTTTCCAAGGGCTCATTAATTTACGCATCTTAAATCTCACAGGAAACATGGTTAACGCTCTTCATACACTTGCACCAATCTCCAGCCTGCAATTCCTTCGTTTAGAAGATAATAAATTAAGTTCTTTGTATGGTCTTTCTAAATTTGCTAAGAATTCCTTACTTATTGACTTGGAACAAAACCGACTGAGGGAACTGAGTGCATTGCATGATATCGTTAATGCTATTCCTTCTGTTCAGATTCTCTTTCTGGGTTATAACATGCTGTCATCATGTCATCCTCAACAGCTGATTACAGCAAACAATAGTCTGACGTACCTTAACCTGCAAAACAATTTTCTGCAATATGTTTGGGAGGTTGACGCCTGTGTAGATGTTTTTGGCAGCTTTGGTAAGCTTCGGTATCTCTACCTAAACCACAATTTACTCCGATCTCTCCCAAACAGAATTTTTAAAGGCCTGAACTCCTTGTACCTGATCAATCTGTCTTTCAACTACTTAACATATCTTCCATTGAATGGTTTTCCAGATAGTCTAAAGGTTCTTAGTCTATCTCATAATATCCTGAGCTCTCCTGATCCACACAGCTTCCTGTCAGTTCGTGTTATTGATCTTGGTATGAATCGGTTTCTCTGTGACTGCGGATTGGTAGACTTTGTGGAGTGGACAAATCACACAAATGTGACATTCCTGAGTCCTGTAGAAGACTTGAAATGTGAATATCCCAAGGAATTATCGGGATTTAGCATCACTACATTTAACCCAGATGTGTGTGCCAGAGATGATGAGAAACTGATATCAGAAATACAGTTTGCGTTATTTGGGGGTTTCTGTACCTTCCTCGCATCCTTCCTCGTTTCTACCATTATTTTCATACGTTATCGTGGTGAGTGCTTTACCTTCTACAAGAGGGTGAGGGCCAGGGTTCTGGAAGGCCGTCAGATGGCGCCACCACTGGGTGGCTCCAAGTATGATGCCTATTTGTGCTTCAGCGGGAATGACTTTAAATGGGTGGAGACAGCTCTGCTCAAAAGGCTGGATTCTCAATTTTCCAATCACAATAACTTGCACTGCTGTTTCGAGGCGCGAGATTTTGTTCCCGGAGAAGATTATATATCAAACATACGGGATGCTGTCTGGTACAGCAAGAAGACTGTCTGCATTGTATCCAAAGAGTTCTTGAAGGATGGGTGGTGCATAGAGGCATTTAAGCTTGCTCAGAGCAGAATGCTCCAAGAATTGAGGGACACTCTCATAATGGTCACGGTGGGGCCTGTCCCACCATTCAAGTTAATGAAACATGAGGCCATCAGGACATTTGTCCAAAAGAAGGAATATTTAAAATGGCCCGAAGACATCCAAGACATCGAATGGTTTTACGATAGGCTCATAGCAAAAATTCTAAAACAAGAGAAGCTGAAAAAGACTAATTCTATTGAACTTCGGAATACCAGCCCTGCGGGGGAATGATCTGGTCGTTCAATGAGGTCGAATGTAACACTGTCCAGCTGTTCTGCCCTCTTGCAAATTTGAGGAGCTGATTCAAGCTCACGGTCCTTCACATTACATGATCTATGAATACTGTTCATTTTCGTTCAGTGAATGCATTAAGGTCTGTCAGCTGCAGAGTGCCGTTTTCATCGCTGATGGTTTTCTTCTGTACAATATGTCATCGAGATCAATGCTTCGGTTTTTGTTTGAACGAATAAACCAGTTCATCCCGTCGTATTTCTGTACAGGGAGCTGTGCAGTGCCTAGCAGCAGCGCCTTAAAACGAACTCCTGTAACATTCTCCATGTGGGTAGACTGGCTCCACCCGGATTGCTATTGTCTAACAGCAGTGACACAATAAATGCTATTTTCTGAAAGCAGAACTGGTACGTCCTTCTTCCACTTGGTTCAGGCACTTCTGCAGAGCGGCGGAGGGGCCACTGCTTAAGGACCAGCCGAGGATGATGATGAAAACACACGTCGTCCGTGTCCATTACAACACGTGCGGTATCATTACCTGTTTGAGACACCAAAGTACAAGTGTAATACAGCATTAAACTTTTATTTATGTCTGTACCAGTATAAAAACACCATCATTTTTCCCCAGATACAATTTTGCAATATATCGGCTAAGGCTTAAAGGCTACAAAGCAGTAGCTCTGAGTTCACACATACCGAAGACCCAGGAGCACCTGAGGTTAGCTCACCTTTGCAGCAGCTTAAAACAGTACTAGACCCCCTCTCTACTTCGCCTACCAGGGCGACAATGGAGTGGATGATGCCATCTGCTTGGTGATTTGGGCCTGCTTAATCAAAATCTAAAAATACGCATATTAAGCTTTCTAGTTGAGGTAACATTTCTCTAAGCGAGTACAAGAAATAAACTTCGAACAGGTTAAGGACAAGAGAGATGCATGTCTTATTTAATATATACGGTGGATCCCGGTTCCCGGGAATAAACAAATTCAACCTCCACCGCTTGCAGCCACTAGGAGGCAGAATGATCATTTTAAGGTTCTTCCTAACCCTATTAAAAGTTTACTTCAAAATTATGGCCATGGCCATTTCGATGGTTGCAGCTGTCCGCTCGACATAAATCAACACGCTACCCCACTGAAACTACAATTTAAAGAGAGCTAGAATATAAAACATACTTTTCTTCCCTCAAAGCATTTTCTTGATCAGAACACAACCAGGCACGGAATGTAACTGTTACAGAAAATACTTGTCAATCTTTAGGATGTCCGTCATCGCAGTTTATGAGGCCGGCACAGCTTGGTGTGACAGAACTACGATTGCACAAGGTTCAGTTCATGCATTATCAACACATTGCAGAATGGAGCTGACCAAGCCAAGTGAATCACCTAGGCCCCCCGACCAAGCTGTTTAATATCGCCTTCATACATTCAGTTCAATTTATACCCTACATATTATAGACAATTTCCCAGCACTATACGCGTCGACTGCCTCCCAAATTTAAAATCTTCAGGCTTTTCACTTCGATCCGCTTGAGAAAATGACCATAAATTGCCGTATTGTGAAAAAACTTGATGCGTGTTCATATGCAGCGTCAGATTACTGAATGATGATTTCAGGGAAACGGGGTCACAGCTGGAGGGGCGACATTATAATGCAACCCGGAGGCATTGAGAAAGACTGCAGATCATGTGAGGGATAAATGTAAAATCAGTCATGAAGAGCTTGGCTGGGACGACTTACAAGCTCGGTGGGTAAGGAAATTTTATAAAGAGTAAAAATTAAAGATTGTTCCCTGATGTGTGATAGTGTTTTCATAAGCTTGCCTCTAATAATTCCACACATCTGTACAGCAAATACAGCTGTGGTCTCTCTTACGCTGAGAAACTAGGTACAGAAAAACGTGATTTTTTTGGAGGGAAAGCAAAACTCAACAGCTTTAAGTTCTCTCTGCAGGGAGACAGAATAAATGCTGTGTCAGAAACCATAGCTAATATTTGTCCCAAATTAAAATCCACGTCATTTTTTACAAGCTGTGGTGAAAACTGCAGGAAGGTTCTTTTAAGCAGACCCTGGTACATTTTGACAACTTATTTTAAGAGCTGCAGAGGGGAACAGCATGAACCTGGAATCTGAAGCCAGCTTTGGGAATCTCAAACATTAGCACGTTTGGGTAAGGAAACCTAAACTGAGTCCAAACCCAGATCTCTTTTGTGAAGCGGCTGAAACGGTCTGTTTAGGTCCCAGTTTTAGTGTAGGCCTATACGAGGCTATTATGTAAACAACAGCAACAAAAATCACTAATAAAGGGGCTGAAATGCTTTTTCTTTCAGTTTTGTCATGCAGAGAATTTGCTCCTATAACCTTGACTTTAAAGCATGATGTCTCTCATTTCCGCTCATCTTCTCGATTGGACTACGCTTTGGTGGTGGCGCTATCCGACTGCCAGAAAGATCCAGATCGGAACCCGTCTGGTTTTCTCATCAGCCCCCCGTCCTGTGGAGGGGGGACATATTAGATACGGTCCGAGACGATGCCCGGTGAGAGAGGGATGAGAAGAGGATCGCATTTCGGAAGCTGGCGTTTTCCGCGCTCGGAAGGACTCAACGGCTTTGCCAATACGAATGACGACGTGGCCAGATGGACACAGCGTGCCTGGCTGTCGTCTGTGCAGTTATGGCACGTCGAGTCATATTGTGTGCAGTCCTCGATTCTCAAGCTTCAGAGGAGGACGTACAGGCTACAGCAAAACTGACGGCCTCATTAATAACTTGACTTGGTCACGATGTCATCGTTAGCTGGGTATTGCTGATATCGGGGAAACATTTTTGATTAGTTTTTTTTATTTTTTATTATAGATGCTGCTACCAAGAACTTAAGATGTTCCGGTGAGAATTTCGTTTATATATCGTGCACGGATGCTCTAATTCGGACGAAGAGCAAACTATATTCATGTGGTTTGACATCGAAGACGGGATCAGAATCAGCCGTGGACTCCTGTTTCAAGATTACGTCAACACAGTGAAATGGAAATGGATAAACACAGTGTTTCACAGCCCTACACCATAAGAGAATCTTAAAAGATATTTCATTCAAGAAGACCTCACAAGTATGAGGGAAAATGACAACGGGCGTGAAGGTGAACTAACGTTAGCCTTTACTGAGTCTTCAGTGTGTGAGAATTACTTTAAGGTACAGGTCTGTGTGTAGTGATGTGACTCCTGCCTGAAGGCAGGCCGGATACGTACACACCTCTCTGTGGTTTCAGCACTCACTCCCGGTGGAAGAGTGATCCCCCAGTGAACGCCGCTCGGTTTTATTTTCGCTGGCGTTCAGCCGCAGGCAAACGGCGAGGTAATCAGGAAAGTGGGGGAAGGGGAGGACTGGCTCCACCCAAATATAGAATATCCTGAACCTCAGAGTGCATCACTTTCCCTGCTCCATCCATCCATCCATCCATCCATCCATCCATCCATCCATCCATCCGCTGAACCCAGGCAGCACAGGGCACAGTTAAGGCAGGGGCATCCTCTACATAATGCAGGTCTAGCACCAGACATTGATAAGCACAAGTCACAAGCACCGTGTATGCAGTGAGCAATTTGGAAACTCTGGCTCATCGGACGGTATATCCGATGTCTGCAACGGCACCTGTGTAGCCAGAATTCCTGTCAGCGTGGGCAGACCATGTCAACTTCACTTAGAGGTGGGGTTTGAACCCCTAACCCTGAAAGTATCGCTCCCTCATTAAACTGTATACAAACATTATTTATATAAATACTGAAGCTTCATTCATAAGTCTTCCGCGTCGGTGTGTTTCATTAGCTTCTTCCTGCCAAGTTTTGCTTCCTCCCTTCTTAATAAAGCGGCCGAGGCCGGAAGGTGATGCTTTCCCACCCCCTCTGGGTCGCCGGATCAAATCCCACCCCCGCTGTGTGCAGGATCTCCCAGTAGACCCCTGGTTCTCTCTGGTTATTTTTGGACATCTGCTCATCCTAAGTCTGAAGTGGTTCAGTTCAAGAGGTGACCGTACGTTATACACGTTGTTTTGTCTACCCAGGATAAGTTCACGATCACTGCACCCCTGAGAAACACGTTTTGGTTCCTTCTTAAAGGAAATGTATGCTCAGCCAGAGCATTCTCATTAAGTCAGCAGCCAAAAGGGAAAATGAAAGAACAGAACGACTGAGCTGAAGCTGCACAAACATGAGAGTGAGTGCTACAGAGCAGAGAAATTCACAGACAGTAGCAAGTGGAGACATGTTAGTGTCTGCTGACGAAGGTAGCTCTTCACGTGGAACCACAAGAGAGCCTCAGCGGGGCCTGGAGACAGAGTCGATTACAGGAGAGCTGTGAAATGAGGGCAACTGTGAAAATACAGTGACGCCGTAAAAGGCCTTTGTGACATCGTGAGCTTCTGAAATCCTAAGAATCAGGAAGAATTTGATGTGGAGAGGAGGAGGAGGGGAAAAAAAAACAAAAAAAAACAAAATACGAGCCCTTCCTGAAGTCAGCACAGGAGAGCAGGCCACACAGAAGAGGAAGGGGAACATGACCCTTCCCATGACGGCAGTGACACCATCACCGTCATCTTTGTTGGTAACCGTGTCCCTCTAAGGTACAATTTCTACAAAAATAAGCTTTACTTTGCAAAAATGGAACTGCCTAAGCACCATTTACAAACATCACCGCTGGTCTTTTAGCTCGGCTTTTTGCATGTAGGGTGAAAGGATTAACTGCACAGCTAAGCTTAGATTTGCGGATATCGGTCAGCAAGAATGAAAGTGAGAATCACTGGGCGACCAGACAGATCTGACTTGGGAGGTCATGACGAGAACGAGATCGATGCCCAAAGCAGCGAAGTCAACCTCCATAAAAATTGACATTTTAGACCAGGAGCTCTCCACTGCAGCACCATAAAACCATAAATCCATCGTCTCACAGAGAAGGAAGCTGCCAGGCAGTTGGCCAGATGTTCCAGCGTAGCCGTTAACATTTCAACATCTCTCAAACCAAGGAGTGCTTATCATTAGGTTTAAATTTGCTGACTCTACTCCAGAGCAGGATTACAATGTGTCAGAGGACAATTTCGTCAGTGGTAATTACAGGATGTTACTGCAATACGACTTGCTCAGAATGCCATTTCAAATACCCAGTTAGAAATTACAATGGTTATAATTACCAATAAAGTCATTACAGCTGCATGACTGATTCGGCCTGAAGGCATCAGAATGTTTGCCACGTCAGTAAGGTGATCCTCAAACTGGCCCCCAGGTAGACGTAAAAGGAGTAAGCCAACAATACAATCAGACAACTGAGTCTGAATTTTAAAGCTACTTTGTCCTCCACCCCTTTCCATCTGACAAAGACACTTCTAAAGAGCCCTACAGGACAGCGATCTTGTGTTTAGGATTACATGCAGAAGTTCAACAGTGCATGACGTCAGCTTATCCTGTCAGTCCCTCTGCTCTAAGTTCATCTCCCTGAAGATTTCTCTAGTAGCAGAAGCCCCCCCCCCCCAAAAAAAAATGGGTGAAATTACCCATGCTGCCAAGTTGTTTGTTAACCATCCCCCAGCATGCGGAGCCATGACAGGTCAGGAAGACATCACCCTCAGTAGCCTTGATAACCTTTAATGCCGGCACAAGAACATCAGGAACATCACCTTTCAGCATTCGGAGTCACAGGACTCCAATGAGTCAAAGCTAGAGGACTCCTAACCATCTGGTGTTAATTCAGAAACAGTGCAGTTTGTCGTTACAGGTGGTGTATGCGAGGAGCTCAGGTGTTGAAGCTTGTAAACTGCTTACATGCTGTACATGATTTCAGAAAGTGAAGCTCAAAGGCAGTTAGCAAGAGGCTTCCACATCCCCGATGTTTTAGGACTGCCAGCTGAAGTTTACGGAAGCTGGTCACTCGCATACCTTCTGTAGAGCCACGGCAGCCGGGTCGAGGGACGTGCGCTCGTGTCACCAGATGCAGACCCCGGCTTCTGTGAACTCTTCTCAGGAAGCCACCCTGACGCTGTCAGAGCGGCCAGGGAGTGAGGAACTGGCCCCTTTAACCTGCCAGCTGTGAAAGATAAACTTCCAGAGGCTTCACCACGGTACTGCATGTGTAGCTGATACGTGATATCTTTTACTTGACAGTCTGCACGTCGCCAAGATGACACGGTGCCATCTTGTCATGGGAGGGTTTTACCAGTGGACAAGAAAGTAAGACCAAAGTGTGGCACGTACAAGCTACTTTATTGTGTCATTACATCGGGAACTCAGCTGGGACTCGAACCAGCAAGCTTCAGCATTATGAGTCCAAGTACTGAGCCAATATGACACCTGCTGAGCATACTGCCATATTACAATGTGGTTTGGTTTGCATCATGCCCCAGACACAAAGCAATGAGTCTGTACCTTCTATAACCTTAGAAAGGACTCACCTGACAATCAAACCTGAACATTTCAATACCACATTACTGAGGAAGCTAAGATTAAATGATTTTTGTTTACTTTTTGTCAATACCAGCCTGCTAGTATATGAAATATTAAAATGCAGATGTAGAAAAGACGAGTTGTTTTCCTCCCTCAGTCCACACACTTACACGGGTCCATCTACTAGGCAGATGTGTTAACCTCAGTCAGCAAACAAACATCGCTAGCAGGTTTGAGCCAAATTGTCCAGCCCATCCTTTAATATTGTAGTTCACGTTTTAAGTCCAGTGTAAAAAAAAAAAAAAAATCACTCATCCGTTGTGGCTGTTGACATCGTACTGAGACAGACCCTCTACCTGACACCATTCCGACCCGCCCTACACGCCTCTTAAACAGCAAAGCGTCACAACTGGCAAGGAACGATTTTTGCTTTACAGCATATTAAGAGTATGTATTTGGTTGAGTTGAGGGCCAGAAGGAAAACTGCTACTTTGGGATCCCCCTGGGCTACTCTGAGCCAGTCTGATTAGCCAAGTAGTATCTCTGATGGAGAACATCGGTTACCCAACAGACAGAGAACATTCCTGGACCTAAGCTGGTTAATATACTGCTGCAGGTATACCTGTATGCATAGGCTTCAAAAGAACATAAGAACACTTGTATTTTCCTTGCTACAGACAACGCAATCACATAAGAATCCGAGTAAATATTTACCCGGAAAGTAGGACAAAAATAATCCAAAGCAGGGTGCTGCTTAGCGATTACAGACATTCGAATTTTCACATTCTACTCTCCTCTCCATCTGCCGCAGTTTAATCACACTAACGAGTTTCCACACATACTTTAACATCTTTAATTTGGCGTCTGTCCAGGGACGGCGGATAAAAACGAGTCGTCTTGACCGACTCTGGCACAAGTTAATAAAAGCGAACGCACTGCCAGTCAACAGAGTGGGAATGGCTAACCGTACGTTTAAACGAAACGCACACGCAGAGGTGGGTATGAATGACACGAGGCACGCTGGTCTGTGAAATCCCAAGGCTTTAATCAGAAAGGGACATCGCACATGGAGACTGACGGGGAGGATGCTGACTCCAGGTGGGCACTAAGACAGACCCTCGCTGGGGGTCTTCACATCTGTCCCCAGAACAGGCACCTTGGATTCTGCCTTTGGTTTCTGAGAGCTGACAGAATTGCACTTTACTTTGAATGTTCTGTTAAAGCAGAGTTTCTCAGGGAAGGCGGACTGGGCTATGTCCCTGCACGTCCGCAAACCCTTCTCAGCAGCGTCTTCCTCCTGCGGGTCTGAGGCAGACTCCGCCGGCCCCTGCATACCCTGTGTCTGAAAAGTACCCTTGCGCTCACAGTCCTCGGGCTCCGCTCTCCCCCTCTCCGGTCTTTTCTCCGCACGGACCGCCGGACTATCTGCTCCAGTGCCCGTCACACGGCTCGTGCAGCAGGGCCTTGTGTGGTGACGGTCCCCCTCCTCGCCTGGGGCCTCGGGGAAGACGTCCGGCGGGGCCCCTGGGGCCCGTTGCTGGAGCTGTGCCTGGGCCGGGGGTGCACAGTAATTCCGGAGGGCGCAACTGTGAGGGCAGAGTCTGGCACAGTAGTGCGGGGGGGTTTGGTGCATGTGACACTCTGCGAGTTTATATGCCACCTCCAGGGCAGAGAGCGCAGCCTGGCTCCTGGGGGCGCTAGCGAGGCGTGAGGCACACTGTGCACAGACGCCATCCGCAGCCTGGGGGCCGGGACGGGGGGCCCACTGCAGGCCCATGCACTGGTGTGCATCCCCACAGTTGCAGGTCCTCAGGGGGGTGTTGGGATCCCCCTGGCCCGGGTCGACTGGGGCCCCTGACCCACTCTCGGGACCGCCAGTGCTGCCAGGCTCCTCCTTGCTTCTGAAGTGTGCACGGATGCGGGGGCCACGTGAGGGCGCGCCGTTGGGAAGCCGAGAGCAGACGTGCGTGTCCTCGGCTCCACTCTTCGCCGTAGAGGCCAGGGGTTCGAGTTCGTAACGCTCGTGCGCCACCTCTCCCGCTCTGCCGTCCAGCTGGTACTTACCGGCGTGGCAGAGCTTGCCCGGACCCGGCTGGTCGGAGAAGGCGTGGCAGCGGAGTTTCTCAGGCAAGGGAATCTGGCCGCAGGAGCCTTGGGGCCCAAGGCACCGGCACAAGCACTGGAAGAAAAAGGTGGCAAACGCCCAGCTGATGCACATGATGAGCATCATGAAGGTGCCCAGCTGGGTGTAGGCCAGCACAGTGGACGGCATCATCATGGCGCCTGCCACAAACGTGGTGAGGGCGGCCATGGCGATGGCGGAGCCCATCCTGCTCAAGGAGAACACCACCTTCCCCTCGCGATCCGGCTCTGGCGAGAGGCGGTACGCCACGCCGTAATGGACGGCGAAGTCGACCGAGAGGCCCACGGCCACTGAGATGGTGACCGACTCCAACACGTTCAGCTCCCAGCCAAGTAGCACCAAGGAGCCCACGGTCACAAAGATGGTGCCGGCGATGGAGACGATGGCGTAGAGGCTGATCACAATGTTCCAGGTGGTCAGGAGCATCACACTGAAAGCGACGACCACCGACAGCGCCATGGCGACCAGAGTGCCGTCGGACAAGCTGTCCTGCAGGTCGTAGAACTCCAGGTTGCTGACGAACCACCCGTGGCTGAGTCCCGTCGGGGCCGTCTTAAGCTCCTCCTTTATCCAGGAATCCACCTCACGGTAAAACTGGTGCATCTTCTCATAGGCCAGCGTGAACAGGTAGGTGCTCTGGAACTCCAGCACGACGGCCCTGATGGTGTCATTGATGTCGAACCTCGGACCCGGGGTCTTGCTGTCCAAGTGGTAAATGGTACTTCGGTCGAGCTCCATGATGGCTCTTTTGATGCACAGCTCGAAGACGTCCTGCTTGTAGGGGAAGGTGGACTGGCTGCAGCACGGGTAGACGGGAGCTTCCTCGCAGTCCTGGTTGTCCATCCACTGCTTGAAGGTCTCCATGAAGCAGCTGGTGAAGTCCTGCTTGTCCGCCTGGTGGATGAAGCTCTGGTTTCTCAGTCTCTGGCAGAAGTTGAGGATCCACATCTGGGAGGTTGGGCTGGCAATGTTGAAGGTGCTATCCAATGTCAGCTTGCCTTTGTTTTTGGGGTTAAGAGGATCTCCGTTGTCGACTGGCGTTACCCCCCATATGATGACGATGGGCATGTGCAGCTCCTCACCGTGGTGGACGCGCTCGAACATGAAGAGCTTCTTGAACTCGGCATCGTAGCGCTCAAACGGGTGCGAGGACCTGAACACCTGGAACTCAGAGAGTTCCAGGGAGGGAAGCTTCATCTTGGGGTGGACGCACACGACATAGGCACCGCCCACCGTGAGGGCGAAGAAGACCAGCAGCCACACATAGCGAAACCTGATGACGAGGCAGGGCAAGATCTTTTCAAAGAATATCCTAGAGGCTTTGGAGATGAGCGACAGACACCTGTCCGTTTTCCGGCACAGGAACGTCCACGGGCTTTTGGGACTGTAGGCCCTCTGCTGTGGGGTTCTGAAGCAGGTGAAAACGTTCAGCAGATAACGTTCATGCAACACAACCACAGCCGGCAGCCAGGTGACCATCAGGACGTAGTTGACGAGTATGGCGGTGCCGGCATAAACACCGAAGCAGCGGATGGCGGTGATGTTGCTGATGTAATTGGCGAGGAAGGCGGCGGCGGTGGTGAAGCTGGTCACGAACATGGAGAGGGCCGCGTGCTGGAGGGTAACGCCCACGGTCTGCGAGAGCTCCCAGTTCGGCTTGTCGACTTTGGTGTAGTTCCACACGTCACACAGCACGAAGGCGTCGTCCGCGCCGATGCCCACGAGGATGATGAGCGCCGTCAGGTTCATGAAGGGGAAGAACTGGAAGTCAAAGACGACGCGGTACAGGAAGTAGGAGACGATCAAGGAGCTGATGATGGCGAACATGGTCATCAGGGTGATGAAGATGGACTTGGTGTAGACACACATGACCACGAGCACGATCACTATAGCGATGGCGGGATACACCGTGTCCGTTAACAGGTAGTCCTGGAAGAGGTGGTGTTTGATCCCAAACTCAATGCCCGTGACGGCTGTGATGCCATCCGAGTTGTTCCACTTCTCAAAGTTGTCCAGGTAGATGTCCATCATGGTCTCCCCCTTCTCCGTTGGCGAGAAGAGCATGCTGTACGTCAGACCAGGGACGCCGTATTCCAAGGCCTTCGGGCTCAGGAAGTCTTTGTCCACCAGGAAGTGCAGGATCTGGTAGACGGCGTTGTACTTGATGCACTTACGTGGGACGTTGGCGCACTTGAGCTGGTCCTTCCTACGCGTGGCCGTATCCCAGCAGTCCGGGCCCAGGGTGCCGTTGTGGTAGAACCTGACGCAGAAACGCAGGATCTTCAGCGTGTGGGACACGTCGCGCTCCGTGATCTTCTGGCACGAAGACCTGTTGTTCAGCACGGCGATGTAGTTCCCCAGCGTCCAGCTTGGGCAGCAGGACACGTCCGAGGTGCGCTGGCAAAGGCTCCAGTACTGGGGGTGTGACCGAACCTGCAGAGGACAGAAACGGATGGCGTCTGTAATTGCTGCTGCAGAGTTAACCCTTGGTTGTGGTGAGGGTCCGTTTGCCGTGGCGGTATACAGTCTTTGTCGGGTTAGAAAGGGTTAACTCTGCGGCTTAACTCAGAAACTGATTCTCTGCAGCTGATGAACTGGACCTTTGGTTGTAATGCTAACACTCAGGGAGAGGGGGAGCTGCTGAGCCTTTGAACTATGTGGCTATGACTTCAAACTACTCTTATTGAGAAATCTTCACATGCAATGGGCAAGCGTGCCGGGGAGAGGGATACAGAGTATCGTATCATTATGGTCAGGGAAATGACGGACAGTGAGACTACCAGCATGCCGAGCTCTAGAGGAAAACTGGGCAAAGTCGCCCCCTCTGTCTGGGGGATGGAAATGTGATGGATGCGGTCCACCCACCCGCACATTATCCACGTTGCACATGGACTTGATGGCGTGGACGTTCCACAGGTTCTTGCCGTCGGCAGAGGCGAAGACCAACCTGGAGTAGCGGTCACCTGCGGGCGCAGAAAGGCGGAGTCATCAGCGGGTCAGGGGCTGCGGGAAGCCCTCGAACCTACGACTTCCGGAGGGGGCGTTCCTCACCCGGCAGATCGCAGAACAGGCCATCCCTGCCAAAGTCCCACTCCACCTGCCGCCTTTCCCGTTCGAAGTGCTCTTCCGGCCACCTGTCCTCCTGGTGACTGTTGACACAGAAGAACGGAAAGGTGACGCCGCAGCGAGATGGCAGCCGTGTGCCGTTACGGCAGGGCTCAGGCGTGTGGCATCTGCGAGTGTCACCGCGGGCTCCTTTCTGCTGCTTTAAGGAGAGGTGGATAAACGAGAGCCATAAACTAAAGAGCGACGGGAAAGATCTCAGCTAACGGGCTAACTGCTCCACAGAAGGTGCACAGACTGGTCACCTACTGGGAGTTTCTCCTAAATAAAAGGCTTGACAGGACAGATGGAAGGGGGCATCCAGATGTAGGCGCCAGATAAAAGGTCTGGCTGGGAGAGACTGCAGGCATGGCCTTAATTACAGCCGAAGATCAGGAACGGCGATGAGTGCTGGGGAACAGGAGGGAAATTACTGCAGCTAGAATCTCAGAGAAGATTAACGGGTAGAAAAAGACCAACGACGCAAGACACGTCTTGGAAACATAACTACATTTACTGTGATTCGCAGGGGGACAGCGGGGTCCACTCGTGCCTCTTAAATCGGACCGCCATCGGATAGGACGGCTCCCGTGCCGTCGCCACGGATACCTTTTCGCCTGCTCATCGGCGTATTTGAAGGGGTAGTTTGCCAGCGTCGCCTTGTAGCCGGTGTTCTTCGCCATGTTGTTCCATGTGACTAACCGCTGGCCGATGGCAGTGCCTCGCGGTTCGAACCCCTGAACCATGAAACAGGAAGTGGGCGGGGCGGGACATGAGAACCCATAGAGAAATGACAGGAACAGGGACACCTACACATCAGTGTGGACTCACCACATGACACACAAACACGGAGATCCATCAATCAGGGGCTTTCACATCTACTAGTGACTCCAAATGGCACCCTGGTGACCCCTCCCCTTCACCTCACCTCACTCTCCATCCCAACTTCCGGGCTTCCCTGAGGGGTCAGGCGTTCCCCTAAGGCCACTGACCGGGGCTCTAATTTTGGAGAGGGTCTCGAATTCAGTTGAGCAGAGTAGCTGAGAGAAGCCTGTCACTCACCAGCAAGGGGTCAGAGAAATCTGGGAGGTCCGGCACGAGGATCCCGACCAAGGCGCATACCACAATCAGGACGGTGCATACTCCCAGCACCACCACGGGCCAGTCGGCGATGAGAGCCGCGTAGCTGTGAGGAGAGAGAACAGGGCTGTTGGTACCAGGCACCGGTACCCGATTCACTGACCGGCAGAAGGCATGAGGTGTGGGGAAACCACACTAATCAGGGTGAAAGACAAGCAACGAAGGAAAGAGGGCAGGTGAATACTCAGATGACTCATGGCTGAGGAATGATACCCCGGCAAGGTCTGGATAAGGGAGACATTACTCGACATTGGAAACAGACGTCTTGGCGGGAATTACCTTTTGGGGAATCGGAACGCTCTGGCTGGGCTGAAAAACAGAGAGACGAAACGCGTGTAAATTTAAGAGGCCAGACAAACGTGAACAAAAAGCAGACAGCAGCCAGCAGCCATATTGAAATGAAGAATGCGTCGGTGATCTCTTTGATATCGCTACCGATATACGCGGAGGGTTCGCCGTCATTCGTCTGGCCATAAGATACAGGCTGCAGATAAAAGGAGTACCTCACCCTAGGAAACCTCGGCTCCGGCCAACCGAGAAAGACACCAGGACTGCCCTGGTCACATCCTGACACCTGCGTTCATTTTCGAACCTCGTGATCTTGAGATGAACCCCTTATCGGGTCGTTACGTCCGATTTTATGGAATCTGACAAGCCCAAACGGCAATCTGAGCCGGACGACTGTCTCTAGGTTCATATGCTAACGATTCCTGACAAGAGCAGCAATCAAGGATTTTGTTTGAAGAGATCTCTTCTGATTGGCCTGGCCCATACTTTGTGTATCCGCCTTAACGAGACCCTGGTACACTGAGGGTGAGAACCGGGGGCGGGGGGGGGCTGAGGTCAAGGCTGATCGCTATCAGGAAACATGTGACCGTCAGCAGGTAATGTCAAGACCATCCGAGGGGATATGGCCAAGAGGGGGGAGCATTTTCCCTTTTCCTCTTTAAAGGGAATCCTTGGAATGCCGTAATTAAAGGTTGCTATGGCGCTGGAGGCAGACACTAACAAAAGCGTCTGGCAGGAATGTTTCACCACAGGCTAACTTTTGAGAAGGCCGTAAATCCACTTAAAGCTGCTGGACGTGTTAATACGACGGGCAGATGTCACAGGAAGGGGGCTTTGAAAGAGCTGTCTCTTCCACAAGGTGAGCCTCATTAAGCCATGATGGTCTTCCTCCGACCGGACGAACACGCCAGGCCAAGTTCTCTCACATTCGAAAGAACGACAGACGCAGCTGGCCGTTAACCTCCCGACTCCTGTAAACAGCTGAGCCACGACGGCACAATTAAAATAACTGGACATGAAAGGCTGAATTTCGACAGATGGCATTAAAAGCCAGAACAGACAGGAGAGTGGAGGATCCTGTGAAGAGTGGGCGAGAAACAGGAAATGGAGAACCGAGGGACGGCACCTCTGCGGCTACAAAACGTTTACTCGGAATTATCAATGAAGCCGCCGAGGTGCCGTAAATAGGCAAGCAGCGCAGACAGCGCCGCCTTTGTGTGGCGGAGGTGCAAAGTCTGGCGGGTCAAAGGTCGGGGGGGGGAAACGGCTGCTAACAGACAAGCAGTTATTACTGGTGTGGGTTTTCAGGGCGGAACAGGTCTGACGAGGTCACCTGGGCCGATAAGAGGGGAGCGGCCAAACGGCACGCGGACGCTCCTCGGGAAAGAACGACGTTGTGAAAGCCAGAAGAGACGACCATAACGGTCTTGCTTTGCCACCATCTGATTCTTGGCATGCAGCTTCAATAATAAAACTGTCTGCACAGTTAAGTTGCAGAGAATCATCCTCCGGCGGGCTTCATACCATATCGGGGGTGGGGGATCGGGGACTGAGTGAAGGAGGGACCACTGAGGGTCTGTGTTTAGAACTGCAAGCACCATGGCGTTACAGTGGTTTGACCACCTTCATTGCTTTAATGTGAATCACTGAATTCAAAACGGGGAACAGAAATTTAAATAGACCTCCTTGTGCTTGCATCAAGTTAATCCCCGCACATCCCAACGCACAAGTCTTTCTGGTGCTGACCGAGGGCGACCCCTGCTGGTGCTCACGCGAGGGCGACGACGACCAAATCCGCCGACTCGGCGACTCGGGGTCGCGGCTGCCACCAGTACTGTCTGAAAGGGAGGAGCCCGGGCCGAGTTTCTGCGAGCTGTCCATGTTCACCAGCCTGAGTCCCTGCCGGCTCCCGAGTCTTACCGAGGGGAGGTTTTGGGTTCGAATCCCACACTAAAACCTACCTATGGCCAAAATGACTCTTTTGACAATTGAGCTGAAAACTCCTACTGATGCTGCCTGTTCTATGCATCACGTCAGAGCTCGTTAGAAAAATAGGGCCGTTCGATAATTAACCTTTCACCGCATCAAAAAGTTTGTCAATATAACTGATGGGAATGAAAATGATCCATAACTGCCAAAATGTCCACGTAATACTCTTCCATGTAAGCGTCACGCATAAACCTTACGTTGATTCTTGGAATGCCGCAAGAACTCGACTGGAAACACTTCCATGACCAAACTAGCATTCACGCAAAAACGCGGTGTCATGTGACACAATTTAGCCTGTTGCAAACCCTCGGATTACATCCAGCTTGGATTGAGAATGAGGTGCAGTCTTCACAGAATTCTAGCCAGCATGCTTTTAACATTAAGGAAGAAACAAGAATATTTCTTACAGCCATTTGTACACACATAGCTGGTATTTATTAATACTTTCCATCAACAATAAGGCGAGGTGCTTGGGTTTTGTTTACTTGAAAGCACCATGCCTTACAGCCCGAGTGATTGTTCCATTTATCTGCAACAATAAAAAGATGAAAAGCTGGTTCAAATAAATGACCTCCTTAAAAACCCTTTCCACTTTTACGATACAACAGAAATCACACACACGCGCACACACGCGCGCACACGCACACACACACTTCCTTAGTTCTTTACACAATATTGGGAATGACAGAGATGCATTATTTACAACACACAAGAAAGTGGTTGGAAATGCTTCAAACTCACATTTCCTTGGTGATAAACCAACGTGACTAGTCACACCATCACGTACAGCATTTTACTAATAAAACACCAGTCTGGTGGAAACATGCTTGAGGCAGCAGATTTCACCAGGTTTTTTTTTTTTTGGCACATTTTCATGTTGCAGCTAAAACAAAATCATACGTGAAAAAAATGCTATAAAAAAATTTGACCGTTACAGCCCTAGTGGAACAGCACAGGAAGGCCGATGGCCAGGAAGCACCCGGTTTAGCTAGAAGGCTCACACTGGCACCCGGTGGAAGGTCACCAGGAAATACCCATCCTGAATCACATATCCTGGTCACGGGTCAGAAAGCGGGGTGACACCCTGCGATAGCAGACTAAAAACTGCAGTTTCACGGTCCGTACTGAGCGATTAGCAATCAGCTCTGCGTGAGAACCCCACACAGGAGACAGACAATCCGAACGTCTCACGGGAAGGGGCAGGGCGAGGTCCTCCTCCGACGTCTTAAAGACGGGGAGCCGATGGAGGGCTGGCTCAACTATAAACTCAATCACGCCATGGGCGGTATGACTAAAACACGAGGAAAGGGCCAATAAAACGTTACTTAGGGTCATCAGACACTTTAAAATGAGGGGATTTTTAAAAACTGATTTTTCTGATGGATCCAAACCTTTCAAAAACGTGGACTAGACAAAGGTCATCGCCACAATTCTTCACTTCAGCTGTCCTAACAGAAGATGTTGTCCTGAACGGAAAACCAAATCAGTTCATGGGGTTCATATGGCCTATTTGACCTTTGACCCATCCATTCAAACCTTCACGTCCTACTATGACTCCTTAACCTCCCGACCCTGACGACCAGGCAGTTCAGGTCTGGTAATGACAGTGATGCCTCCCCAAGTCTCTCTGAAGTTCGAACAAACCACCAGCTTCTCTTAAGTGCTGCAGTAGTAATGGCAGGAAAACTTAACTGCCAATTAGTTTTACTGAATGTTAGATGAAAAGACCGCAAGCAAAATGATTTAGTTAGGCTACCATTTTACAGACTCCTTGAAATGACTTGCAAACAGATGTTAAAGAACAGCCATTAATCACAATTCTCTATATTTAAGAGGGCACACGGCTGGACTCGGAGGTTCTCCCCATAAGAAAGAGAACCTCACAGTTCCCTGAGGAAGCCTGAGTAACCAATAAACCGACGACACGTTTGAGAATGTGACATTTCCCGAAATACAACCACGTTCCTGGAAGAGGATTCCCTTCTATCTTCAGTAGGTGTCTTCATCAGCTTTGCTGAGGCTATGTGATAAAGCGAGAGACGAGATCATCACCGTTGAGTACCTCCAGCTCACCAGAAACCGGCTTATGAATGCCTGCCTATTTCTCTGCAACTAAACCCGGCTATTTATGATGATTTAAAGCGCCTTCAAAATGTTCTGACACGAGAAGAAAAAAAATGTGTACAGCTTTGCACGGCTCCAACGAAGAATCCACGAGTTCTAAGCACTGAGAGGCCATGGACACCGAGGGCGGCACCCACGGCCTAAATGACCTTCAGAGGCGACCTCAGAGGACACGACTCCAGCCGAAGGCCGACAGGACATGGATCTTAAAAGAGGCTCCAAGACACAGAGCGTGACAGAAGCAGTGAAGTCCATCCTGCTCAATAAGGCTAGCCGGGCGACCACTTCCTAACCTTCGCTGAGGCCAGGCTGCAGGCTGGGGCTGATCCTGGAGCTTCAGAGCCTCTCTCCAGCTCATCCTTACAGCCCGGTGCCGGCCGGTTCACACCGCAGAGATCGAGGAAGGGCCAGGCTCTTCAGTTTAGAAACTCGCTGTGCTACATCACGCCGTCCAACAGAACCAGACAAGTTAGATCACGACAACCACAAGGTTTCTGGAAATCGTGAATAAAATAGACGTACACAGGAATTCCCAGCGATCTGCCCTTCTGAGCCGGAGTCTCTCGGAAACAACGTATCACGGATAAACCTCAGCAAAGATCGCCCCGGCATTCAGCCCCCCTTCCAGGACCACCCGTGACGAGGCCCCAACTCACACCGGGTCCACAACTCCGCAGCCGACGTTGCTCGGCAACACCAGGGACTTTTCGGACTGACACCTGAAACCGAGAGCACGGGAGGCCGCCAGTGGGAAGCTGTGCCGGTGGAGACTTGACACAGGCGGCCGTGTTCCGCACGAGTTTAGTGCTTCAAAAGAAGCCTTTTGTTCCTCTGATAGATACTCTTGGCCAGAGATGTGCTCTGAGAGAGGTGTCGAGTGTTACGGGAAAGAGCAGGGACCGCGGAGAGCCAGGAAAGAAGAATAAGATCCTTACAGCCAACGTGCATTGCCACCCAACTCCTTTCCAACGTCACAAACCGCACTTCCAAGACAAACAGTAGTCATAAACACTTAAAAAATGTCATGTTTGTTCAACTTTTCCAAAACTCCGTGGAAGCCAGTGATTTATAAATGCAAAACATGGCGTGACGCCTGAAAACAGCGCGATAAAACGAACCCTTGGTGAGAGACCACGCCACATCTGGCGCACGTTAAGGTACTAAACCAGCACGGCTCGAGTGCCACGGGAGGCCACCAGACCAAAATGGGGGTTTTTCTGGGGACAAACAGAAAACGAAGTCTGCAGACGCGGCCCTCCACCGCGTCACTCAGCCGCACGTTTGATGGCCAGTGTCAGCTGACCTGTCTCAGGCACATTTTTCTACAATTATGGGATTTCACTCAAAGCCAAGATCCTACTGAAGGGGAACAGCTGACTTGCAAAGGAAATCAAGACTCATTCACTGACTAATTCCTGCTTAATAACACTGAACAAGCACGACAGGATCTCTCCATACAAATCAGGTGGAATACGCTTTGAGATGACACGGGTTTTCTGAGGCGAGGAATCTCTCTCTCTTTGACAAATTAATTCTGACAGGGAAGACTGACAGGATTAAGTTAGGTGCTGGCATCATAGCTCCTGCAGCACGTACATTTATTGAATCTGTAAATCCATTCCTTGAGTCATTTACATTCATTTATGTTAAGCTTTTGTCCAAAGAGCAGAGTTAGTCAGTGTCCCTGGAGACACCGGGCTTCGGTCAACAGAATGTTACGATGAAGTATTAAATGTCTTCAGAAAAAATATCTGCCGGCTTGCTGATGACATAAAGGTAACAAAAATGTGGCTGAGACAGATTTGGCATCGGTGGACGATGTTTTGGAGCCGATGATCTAGGAGCGCTCGGCTCCGAAAGGACTCATGAATAAAGGACCAGAAATGTGGTATCGAGTACAGTTCACGACGTCCCAACCGTGCGAGTCTGATTCGGACCCGTCAAGCTGTGCGGTGGTTAAACAAACGGGCCAGAAAGCAGCCTGGCAGTCAGCGCCACATTTCTAGAATATTCTAACCGGAGAAGGCGAGTTTGCCGGCGGTCCTCCCGAGCTGAGGTGGGCTTCCCGGGGGAGAGGCTAAGCCGTCAGGCCGCCAGCACCGATGATGCCACGTGCTTCAGGTTACCACCGTAGCAACAAGCGTGACCTCTACGAACGATGCAGGCAAGATAGCGTGAGCAGACTAAAGGATCCTAGAACACGGACGCCGTCGGCAGAGGCTGGAGAGAATCAGGATCCACTGGGGAATACCGTAAAGGCAGCACTGATCCCGAGTCAGTTCACGTGCCGTTTGAAACTGAGCTTTAAAACCAGGAGGAGATGAGGTCTTCCACGCCATCACTGATTGGCCCGAACCAGTAATAAGTATCCAATGGAAAATGGATTTGATCAGACAGGTGACTGACAGCATACTAATCCCGCCCAGGAAGGTTTTCAAATCCTCATTTTTCCCATGAACACAACAAAATAGACATGAGCATTGAAAATATTTGTATTTTTCAGTAAACCTACCAGCAAACGCGGTGATGACGAGCAGTTATGTCAAAGGTGAATCAGACGGCAGAGCATTTTAGCACAGGACATCTCTCTAAGGTCGCAGACTGTCGCCGAGCGACCGTCGGCCTGAGCTGCCGGCTGCGGGTCCGAGGCGGATACACCTACCTGACGCCGGGGACGCTCGGCCCGGCCGGCTGATTCTGGAAGTGCTCCTGCCAGCGGTGGTGCACACACAGCGAGGGTGAGCCAGTGTGGGGGGCAGGCCGGTTCTGGAAGACGTGGCACTCCTGTGGACAGCCGTGGCAGCACGGCTGGGGGTGGAACGGGCAGCGGTGGGAGCACGCGGGGGGGAGAGAGGTGGGCAGGAAGCAGGCGGGCCGCGGGGCATCCATCGGCGGCGAGGAGAGCCGCAGGGAGCCACCGCCGGGTCCGACGCCACCATTCTGACTCGGCTTGCCTCGCACGGCCTCCCTGGCGGGCCGCACCGTCCGCGGAGAGGGCGTCTCTCGGTCCAGCCCGGGGGTCCCGGCGCCGATACCGCCATTGCTGAGCAGCGGGAGGTCACTGCTTCCATCGCTAAGCGCCATGCTGATTTTCCCACTGGCCTCTCTGAGACAGCACCGCTCTTCTGGGGAGACGAAGAAGCACGTGAAGAGTCAGACGGCCCCCCCGGGATGTCCGGAGGGATCACCTGACCAGGCAGGAGAGGCTCGCTCTCCTCCTATCACCTCAGTACTGAGCTCCTTTAAAA
The DNA here is from genome assembly GCA_009936485.2 of Gymnarchus niloticus. Classification (NCBI taxonomy): domain Eukaryota; kingdom Metazoa; phylum Chordata; class Actinopteri; order Osteoglossiformes; family Gymnarchidae; genus Gymnarchus; species Gymnarchus niloticus. The sequence continues at coordinate 12,142,399 of JAACJT020000033.1, forward strand.
TGTACCCCACGTGGCAAATCACTTCTCAAAACAATGCCAGCATCACCCTGACGAGTGGACCTTGAGCACGAGTCTCCTCATTCCCCCGTTTTACGCAGCCCCACAGAGTCTATGGTACAAGAGCACAGTCCCTGAAGCTGAAACCAGCTGTTCTCGGATCATTGCTTGCGCCGCCGTCTCAGTCAAAACCCCACACGGCAGGACGACGCGGGGGGAGAGGCCCCGTAAGGGTCATCGCCAACAAACGGAGATCACCCAGGCTGCCTGAGACCGGGGGGCATTCAGGAAATTTAAATCCTATACTCAAACCTGAATTCTGACTGGAGAAAACTGAAAGCCCAGTTTCAGGATTTGTGGAATTTCTCCAATCCGAATTCAAGGTTTGACCGTAGGATTTGTCAAACCGGCTTTCAGAAACAGACCCCTCAGCAGATACTGTGCTTCCGACCACCAAAAACAGTAAAGAGCTGAAGCAAAGTGTTCATCGAGGCTCTGAGTCAAGGTCAGGACATGACGATTAAAGGTGTGAGAGAAGATGCTTTAAACCTTCTAAATACACGGATATCACAAGCCGTATGAAGTGAGTGCTGCTCGTTTCACAATACCAAGCAGGGACACGTCACGTCTTACATTTAAACTTTATCACTATGTTTCTCAAGGCTTTCAAACAGATTCTCCCCTTCCTGCATCAACTTGCTGTTAATTTAAAATATTTACTGTCCATCCTGTAAACTTGGGACACCGTTTAAACACTGACTCCACAACTGGGCTGCCGTGCTGTAGCAGGGTCCCCACGGTAAGAGAGTCCGCTTGTGAGGACTTCTCATCCTGAATGAAGGACACACTTGTGAATGCCGCCGGCGTTCCATGGGATGGAGGCAGATCCAGCAGGAGGACCTGGCCGGAGGACGTCGGCCCGTGTGCGCGCGCTATCGAAAATACCAGCCCCCCCTCCCCCAACAAACTGGATTTGTGCACATCTGACATGAATAAACAGACTGGTCCTGAACACCAGCCTTCAGAGAGGAAGGCTACTGCGGAGGCTTTGGGTGCGAGGGATAACTGGGCAACATTTACGCCCTGCCACAGCTTATCTGGGGGCAGCGGGGCAGATATTTACAACAAAGGGAATGAATTAAACTGTCGCGGTAAACTGCTGCTTTTCGAAAACCTGTTCTCGGGGGCCATCCTTTCGGGTCGTGCATTTTAAAAATACACACCGAGACCGAGAGGGTTTACAAAGCTAAAATTATGTACTTGACACAGAAACAAACTGCTTTTCTGGGTCAGGTAAGAAGTAGAGTCTGACACACAATGTTTACTTAAACGCTGTACCATGGGATGCATCACAATTCACAGACGGGTCAGCTGTTTCCTCATCAGACCAAAGACATAAATCACATCAATCATTCTGGATTCTAATAACTAAGCACACAGCTGTAGGACAAGAGATGCACCTTCAAAAGTGACAACTTCCACCCTAAATTCACCTGACAGCCAGATTCCTAAACAGCAGTATAAAGCCTGACCAGACACACATGCTGCACAATAAGACATGGAGATCTGTGGTGATCAGGAACCCAGAACCAGCCAGTCGTCAACGAGCAGCTTGCTGAAGCTGACCCGGGTGCACCTGGCTTCAGGGAAGCGGGCAGACTGAAGATGACGACAAGAGCTTTCGGTGGCAGGGCTCCCAGCACCCCGCCTCGCTTCTACGCTAAAATCACTTCGCCCGAGTGAAGCATCCGCCACATCTGGGTCTTCAGAGCCATGTGCGGCTCCGGGCTGCGGGACGGGAGCGCTGAAGCCGGCGATGGCGAAGAGCTGGGCTCGCCGAGAGGGGCGAGGAACCCGGGTCTCCGTGTGCTGTGATCCGTGCATGGACGAGATGCCCCTCACTGCTCCGTACCCTGGGACAGTCCAGGCGAGTGCGGCTACCTGAGCTCCGGCGCCGGTGAGACGCCGATCGGTGCGGAAGTCAGCAGCCGCTCGACGCGGAGCCCATGCGGGGCGATCAACAAGTGGAGCTCGGCTCCTCCGACACACGGCCCCGCCTGGGGGTCGGCGGTGGGCTGGGGCTCCGGCGGGCCCCTGTGATAGGACGCATCCCTTAACCCCATAAATGCCCTCAGGATGCAGAGCACCATTTAAAGTTCAGGGCTGCACGTCATTAAGTCAGAGGTGAAACCACCACCGGATTAATGCCGCCGATAATGTCATCTACCGCCTGTTAAACTACTCCGTACTGCAAGAGGGGTACCTTTACGGCAGGTCCCCGTGCGAAAGAAGAGCCTTTCAAAGGCTCAGAACCGCCTGTCATTAGTGGAGACCATGCAGAAACGACACAGACCCATGTGCAGGGCTGTGTGAGGAGGGAAATCCCCCAGCCTAGCCGGCTCTTCTTTAATTACAGGATAATTACCAGCCTCACACCAATACCCCCCCCCCCCCCCCCCCCCCCCCCCCCCCCCCCCCCCCCCCCCCCCCCCCCCCCCCCCCCCCCCCCCCCCCCC
>JAACJT020000033.1:12155625-12182246 GCA_009936485.2 Gymnarchus niloticus
CCTCAGCACATCGTGAAGTTGGGCTTTCAGTTTTCTCCACTCAGAATTCGGGTTTAACTACAGGATCTGTTGAGCCCACTTTCTAGAATACCCCTTGGCCAGTTCACCTCAGCACATCATGAAGTTGGGCTTTCCGTTTTCTCCACTCAGAATTCGGGTTTAACTACAGGATCTGTTGAGCCCACTTTCTAGAATACCCCCAGGCCAGACCACCTCAGCACATCGTGAAGTTGGGCTTTCAGTTTTCTCCACTCAGAATTCGGGTTTAACTACAGGATCTGTTGAGCCCGCTTTTTACAATACACCCAGGCCAGATCACCTCAGCACATCACGGCCTAGAGGCTGACTGAAACCGAAAAGCCTTAGTGATGACCAGAATAGCAAGATACCGATCCTGACGGGAAACAGACGTGTCGTTATAGTATATCTAAAGTCAGAATTAATTTCCCCCGTGAGGTAAAAACACAATAACAATAAAGTAAATAAACAAATGTCACCCAGTACCTGGGTTACCGTAAACACCGATTTAGGACTGAATCACTAACAGCAAAAGAATATCAACACACGTAGAAGACAACTCCGGAAATATAAACGCAACAACACCTACATTCTATACCAACTACGAAGCGTAAAATAAATCAAATACACATACGCGCATCAAACCGTCGAACGGCTGCTCCTCCGATTAGCTCAGGCCAGGAAATAAAAACAATGAGAGAACGCTTCCGGCATTTGGACGTGACGACGTCGCGCAGGGGTCCACGCCACACACTTGGCGATTGGCTGATTTGGAGTGACGTAACGACTTGGACTTTTCATTGGCGCGACTCATCGCCAGGGGCGGACCGCGACTGGTGACGTCGTTCGTACGGATACTAGACGCGCCCGGGAGTCTCACACTAACATGATGTGATTCGGAATATATTTAAAAGCTGTGGTGTAGTAATGGAAGGGTTAGCTCAGTAACACGGATCCCCGGACTTTGGTGGCTTAACCAGCAGCTTTAAATATTAGGATTATTCTTCCAAAGATGATTTGACTGGAGTGGCCTATCATGTCAGTTCATTATATGTGTAAACATACTTGACACGTACTTTTCATGAACAGGATATCAAGGCGTAGCCTTGTCTGTAAGTGTCCCTGGCATGATGGAGTTAGAGGTGCGGATCTTCCAACTGATAACATGTATTTAGTAGATGTGTTTGTCAAAGCAACTCACAACAAGGCAGCTGTGAGAGTTGAACTAGTGACCTTCTGGTCACAGACAGAGACACCTAATTCACCCAGTCACACTGCATCCTCAGCCAAAGGGGACCTCCAACACACTCCTGAGTGAACTGATGGCAAAAAGTGAAATGGCAGGAATGAGTACAGAGATCCAGAGGGACCTTGAAATAGATTTAGTGTTCCTTCAGATAGAGAGGAGTTGGCTGTGGTGGTTTGTGTACCTTCTAACGATGATACACGGATGACTCCCAGTGGAGCTATTCCAGGCACATCTCACTGGGTGGAGGCCCCAGGGAAGACCAAGGATAGGCTGGAGGGATTACATCTCCCAGCTGGCCTGGGTAGGTCTGGGGATCCCCCAGAGTGAGCTATATAAAGACAGGCCTGCTCTGACCTTCTCAGCATGCTGCCACCGTGACCGTCACCAGGAGAATCGGTGGGAAGACGAAGACTCAAACGTGGAAGGACTCTGACGAGGTGTTTCTGAAATGTCCTCCACTTTTAGGTGGGGATAAATCAAAAGCATTAACTGCATGCTGTCACGATCCCCGCAACAATCTGGAATGATTTTAGGAAACTGTCCGAAGGATCAGTCTGGATTGGTAATAAAATGATCAAATTCTTAATTTTTCTTTAGGATTATATACATCATTTGAAATCCTGGTGGGGAAAAAATGAACAGCGGAATAGAATTTCTTCTTCACCAGAAGCTTCTCCCGTCCATAAGGTGGACTAACATGCAGTTGATTGTCTAGTGACACTCTGATCCTGTGTACAGTAGGGTCTGGGGTATCTGTGGGGATTCCCGACGCCTGATTTTTGAAATTCTCCTCGGATGCTGAAGGCGAAGAGGGAGGCGGAACTTCCCCTGTCGGAGGAGAGAAGTTTAGGTGAGAGGACAGAAGGGCTTGGTCGGTGTGGAGGGTGACACCGGCTGCTGCTGGATCTGGTAGCCCGGGACGTCCGAAGACCTCTCCGGCGATGCTAAGCTGAGGTCCGCGCTGCAAGGCCGTGGGGTTTTTTTTTTTTTTTTTTTTTTGGTTTTTTTTTTTTTTTTTTTTAATTATTATTTTTATTTTGAAAATGTCAGATGTGACCAAGACCATCCAGAAATGGCATGCGAGTTTTAAAAAAGGCACGGACTTTGATTCGTGGGGACAGTTAGTGGAAGCAATTGATGAGTACCAAATGTAAGTCTGAACGCTTCGATGTGAATGATCCATGATCCACTCAGGCAATAGAAACGGGAGGGATGAACAGATGACCACCGTGGCTGGCTGGACTCACGACCTGCTGCCTAAGCGCTTTTTAATAAAATCGGTCTCATTTAACTCAAGTCTAGCTGTCGACCCTTCAACGCGATTTCAGCGTGCATCAGACCGACACCTACCTTCTTCTCTTATTGTCGGGGATCGTGACTCGTGTGGTCGTCTCCCCCCCCGGGGGCATGTGATGAATGGCACGCAGGGCTCCGGGGGTCCCGTTTAAAGCCCCCTTCCAGCCGCCACACCCTTCCCCGGAGCCGTCGTGTCACTGCGGCCGCTCCCCGTATGCCATGGCAGGCACGGGTGGCAGGACCCCGATCGCCGCGATCTGGCGTCTCACAGCCGCTTTCCTTCAGTCTCCCTGCTGCCTGTTACTCTGCTTCCCAGTTTGCGCTCATCAGTAACTATTTAAGCCGTTTGATGTAACAAGTCGGATGTGCGCATCACCAGAGTGGTTACATGCAGTTCTGCGTATTCGGATACACTGTATCGATATTGCATTAACCAGCCCTTTAAACAGCTTCTTTAAATCCTCCACCAGGCAGTAACTGTGTTAAAGATACGTACGTACGTGTGTGTGTGTGTGTGTGCGCGCGCCATACGCCGACCTCGGCACCTTATAAGACATCTGACGTTGACCCGAGCAGGACCCCCTTAGTAACCCTCCTTTGCCCCGGTATTGAACACAGACTGGCGAGGCAGCTCCAGAAGGAAGTCCAGTCGGCCAGTCCCTCGGAATTTACGGAAGACCAGAAGGTATGTTTCCGTCACAGTAAGCCGGTGAACAGTGAAGGCCGGAGTCCCGTACGAGCAGGTGTGGCCGCCTGAATGGCGAACTGAGGAATGGGATTCGACCTGATCTCGCTATGAACACCTCACACCGCTGCAAATCACAAAACCAAGCTTCTCTGACAAACGTGCCTCCCAAATGCCACTCCACGCATCAAGGAAGGAGGGTTGCCGATTTTGAAATTCGTAAATGCCGAACCCTTGACTGCCCTCTATTCCATGCTACCTCATAGGTGCTGCATGAGAAGCCGACTTTAACATGCAGATTATCTGTCTTTAGTGAAGAGTTCTGACCACGGGAGGGAGGACAAGCTCTTTATACTGTTCATGCTTCTAGAAGCTTCTCTCAGTCCCCTTATTTTCCCTACAATCTAGGGGTGGTGCCAGGGGGGCGATGCCAACTCAAACTCTGATTGTCTCTTTTGATTATTTTCTGAAGGGCATTTGACATCCATCATCACTAGGGACCGTTGCTAGGTGGGGCCCGCACCGCTCCCTGGGTCCGAGCTCCTTGTCTGAGTCCTTGTTAGGGTTCCAGCAAATTCAGCTTCTGATATAACAGGCATCTGCTGTTTTTCTTCTTGTCGTTCCCTTAAACGCCATTCTCTCCTAGGGGGCAGGGGATCTCCCTCGCAGTTTTAATTTTTGAAGGCCTCTCGATTTTGGCCCGTGTCACGTAATTACGATAGCTAAGACCATACTGGATCCGTTTGTGGTCAGTTTTGACATTGTTCTGGAGGATGCTCCCAGGCATGCATGCATGCGTGTGTGTGTTCATGCGTGTATCTACTTCACAGAAGACGCTGGGAAAATGTGCCACATGCCTTGAAATCAGAAGCGCAGCCTTGCAGGTACTGCTTGTTATTCCTAAATGACAGGGTGATGAGTCAGTGTGGGCTTGTTCCTCAGTTTCCCTGAGATCTCGTTTTTCACTTCTTTAGAGCACACAGTCCAGCGAGGAGTTCAAGCTGGAAGACTTAAAGAAACTGGAACCAAGTACGTATTCTGTTCAGAACACCGTGGCTGGGGAATAAGCTGGTTCCTACAGCGGCGAAGGAACCTGGGGTGTGGGGCAGTGTGAGATTTCAGGTGAAGCTCCCAGGGATAAAAACAAACGTAGTCTGTCAGAAGCACAATAGGGCTCCATCTTGCTGTAGGCTGCTAGGGCCGTGTGGTGAGTCAAGTGTGCGTCCTTGCCAGGGTACGTTTCAGTGCTAAATGTGAGCGGAGCCTGCCCGTGCCCAGATCTTAAAAGCCGGACAGAGGCTAAAGGCCGTTAGCACCGTGTTGAAGAAGTGGCAGATCACGCCTCAGTGGTTCTCTGGTTTGAAAAACCAGCACCGACTGACGAAGTCCTCCAGAGCTTCTAGTGTACTAACAAAATGTTTTTTTTTCCCCCTCTAAACAGTTATAAAGAATATCCTCACCTATAACAAAGGTTTTCCATTTGACGTACAACCGGTGCCTCTAAGGTAAAGATTTCAGAACATTTTTAAAGTTAATTTTTGTTTGGATATTTCAGACGACTTGACAGTGGCAGCAACCGCAAAGATATTGTACATTTTTAAGGAATTCCCATTACAGGGACCAGAGAACTATGGGTAAAGAGTATCTGTGTCTGGAGAGTAATCCACTGCAAACTGACCACACACTAAAACCAAACAGAAACACAAGTGCTCATTGACCAGAATGACTTGTTCAGACACTGGGTATGTAAGCGGGAGGTTGTGAGGTCAAGCTCTGAGTGTAATGTAATATGATACTGAGCTTTCATAATTTGGCGAACTGTTTACCAGTCAACAAGAGACTTTAGGACTGGTGAGTGGAAAGTGTTGTTTAAATTTGGTAAACGGTTACTGAAGTTCTTATCAAGCACAGATGAGAGCTGTCTTCAGACATAGACGTGATGTTATCTTGGTGCTCCAAGGAAAATCCTGGCCCCGGGTGAAGAGGAGAACTTGGAGCTGGAAGAGGAGGAGGAGGAGGATGCCGCGGCAGGCGTGGGCTCCCCCGAGTGCTTCCCTTCCAGAGTGCCAGGTTCGGTTTGGCTGCGGGACGCTATGCCCCGACTTCCTCAATGCCTCTTTTGTTGCCTTGAGTCGTGTGCCGTAAACAACGGCACAGTACAGCGGGGTTTTCTGTGCTACTGGGATGGCTACCCCCTCGTTCTCGACCGCCACTGAATAGACGGGAGTGTTCGATCGGGGTGGCGGTTGGGGTCTCACCACAGGAGGGTGAGGGGGTCGTCTCCGGACCCCTCTGCTGAGTCTGTCGTTAGAATGACGGCTCACCTGGCGGCTGCCGGAGCGGAGCCCCGAGCCCACCCAGTGCATGGGGTTGGTCTTCACTCTCCTAGATTTATCGTTAAAACGATTCTCTACTTTGGTCAGAACAGAATTCAGTTCCAGAGAAGTACGAGCAGATGCTTTGGGACGATAAAGTTAGAAATTTTCTAAGGTTGAGTCGAGAACGGCTAATGTCTTGAATATCAGTTGCTGTCATCAATTATTACGTCAGTACGATAATATTTAGCCACGAGTTCAAGGCTTCTGACAGGCAACACTCACGCAACACAATTCGCAATAAATGAAATGCTGTTTTTGTCAGGAACTCTGCTGCCAAGGTTACCGTCGGAGCCGGGGATGACTCTTCTCACGATTAAGATCGAGAAGATCGGGCTGAAAGATGCCGGACAGTGCATCGACCCCTATATAACAGTTAGCGTCAAAGGTAGAGTTAGTCTGGGTTAAGCTATCATACAGGCCTGATGAAACAAACTATGGTTTTATTGTCATCTGTTTAACCTGAAGATGCCATTGGCTGTTTTACCCGTTTCGCTGTTGTGACTCTTCATAGACCAGAATGGCATGGACTTGAACCCAGTGCAGGATACCCCAGTGGCCACTAAAAAGGAAGACACCTACATACACTTCAGCGTGGACGTGGAGATCCAGAAACATCTGGAAGAGCTATCAAAAGGTCTGCATGGGTTTCATGCTGTCGGCACTGCCATCTCCCATCGTGAACCTGAACGTAAATCAGGCAGGGCTGACCCTTTGAGAGAAGGTATTTATAGGCGAATAAAGAAATGAGAAAGCCATTAGTGTCACAGAAAAAGATTAATACTCCACTGGTCCTTGCTTGATGTTGATGGCAACTTATGCTTAATATCGACCGAAGTCCGGGATGTGCCACAGATAAACACGGCTTTTCTAAGCGTGCAGTGAGTTCAGACAGGACTCCTGTTCAGAATCCTCACTGAAGTGGAGATCGTATTTGTCACGCTTTACGTCTTAAGATTATTTTACTAACACCCATGTGTCACTTTTTATCAGCGTCGAGTTCCCTTATTCAAATCCTTGATTCTCATTTTAGGGGCAGCTATTTTCTTTGAATTTAAGCACTACAAACCCAAGAAAAAATTTACCAGCACAAAATGTTTTGCTTTTATGGAAATGGATGAAATCAAACCTGGGCCGATTGTAATCGAACTGTAAGTACATCTTTAACCAAAATGTCACTCTTACGGTTCTTTCGTGCACCATTCGATCCAATGTTGGTAGAATCATATACCTGGCTTCCAGACTGCCATTGTTTTCTTCGCCAAAATGTTTTTCGTAGACTCTCTAACTCGGGCTTACAGAGTTACATGTTGACTTCCTGGGCTACTAGTGGAAATGAGTTAAGGTACTACTGTCTGTGTCAAAAAACGTGATACCAACCCAGTAATGACATCTTCCAGGTACAAGAAGCCAACAGACTTCAAGAGGAAGAAACTCCATCTTCTCACAAAGAAACCACTGTATCTCCACCTGCACCAGACTTTGCACAAAGACTGAGATGGAAGTTCTTGAGCAGGGTGGAGGCACATCCGCCCAGCACCACTTCAAACTGCGCTCCGCTCTCCAGAACCTCAACAATACTGACAGGTAAAGCAGGTGGAGCCCAGCTTCTGTGTCCCATCAAATCCACGTCACCCAGTGGCCCACCAGCTTCTGATGGAGAAAGGCTTGGAGTCCTACATCTGCAGGCTATATCACTTCTCCATCTGTCTGTCTGACCAACCGCCCACCCCTTGGCTATGGATTTTTCCTTCCTGCCCCCCCCACAAGCTGAAGATTGGCTGGGTAACAGGGTTTGATGATTGAGGAGCACGCTGATGGCGTCTAGGCGGCACCAAGTCAGCCCCGTCCCTGGCCTACACATGCTGAAAGGGCTTTGTTCCCCCCCCCCCCAGTGCTGCCTGACCTCCACCAGTTTTTTTTCCCTCTCCATTTATTTTTGCCCTCACCCTCAGCCACAACCTAGTTTTGCTTTCTAACGTTTAAGATTTTTTTTTTTAACGCCAGGAAGCAAAGTCTAATGGATCTAGGGAAGGCGTGCCGGTGCTAGTGGGGGGTTTTCCACGTGTGACGTTTACGTGCCATTTCCCTGCTTTTTACCATGGTGATGTGTTTACCGCCTAGTCACACTGCTTTAAGTTCTAATAAAGTGCTGCTTAAAATGTGCTTTGTCTGCAGCGTGGACGTGTTGAGCTAACCGGGGGTGGGGGGTTACCGAGAGACAATGACATGCCCACAGCTCACTGCTCCTTAAAGCTGATGGTGTTTCCTGCTCAACAGTACAGTGTCCTAGAAACGGAAGGGATCTCTGTGACCCTGGCCACAACACTGCAAATCCGAGACCTGTTTGTGACCTCACTACTGCAGCATTTGATATACGAAGCAGTGACTCTCTGTGGATGGCAGCGTTAATATTTAAACCCAAAGATTTTAAATCTATTTATATGCTGGGGGTCAGAACTACTTACTTTCATTTAGCAGACACGATCAGGGCTAAGGAATCGATGGCAATATAATCAGGATTTGAATCCATGACCTCCTGCACCCAGGCACCAACTGCTGAGGCCCACGCCAATGCCCTTTGTGGAATTGCCCACAGGTCAATACGTGTGAAAATGAGTTCATGTCACAGCAACGAATGACTGAGATGGATCAATCTGCGGGAGTCTATTAGACAGATGGGGTCTGCGCTTGACAACAGTCCGAGTGAAAAGAAAATCCACCGATAAACGCAGCAGAGAGAAAATGACATCGCATTCACGTTACAACACGGCCAACGTTGTAAAAACAATGTTTATTCTACGAAATTTGCAGTTTTTTTTTCTTTCTCATAATAGCCACTGAATTCCCGAAGTGACCCTACCTTGCCCTACACGGGAAGTCAGCTGTGATGCCACAACAAACCTAGGATTACAAACATCAGCCACTGCTTACGGCAGCTTTGAAGTTAGTAGTAAACATACCTCAAACCCACATTATTAAAATTCCCAAGATCATAACTTACACATCTGACTTTATATGACTTACCTTCACACTGACAAAGCGGCCCAAGTGGGCAACTGACTGAAGGCTTGTTCTCATCAGCACTGACATTTAAAATCAAAATCAAGTATTTCCACAGGAAATCTTCAGCCAGAGAAAAATAGAGCAAAATGCACTTCAGAGCACACGGCTATCCTTTCAGAATACGTGAAGTGCCACGCGTTCAGACGCAAGCGATATTGCACAAGACTGCCGCAAAACGGGCAAGGTCTTGATTTCTCAAGACAAGGACGTTAAATCTGAGACAAGACAGGCTTTCTAAAGATTTAATAGAGGTTAACTTTAATAAATGTCTTCCATGTGAATTAAAATGGGAAAGTGTGTCAGATTGCCTCACTGGACATCCTGATGGCGTGGAGGTACGAGGCTCAGGGTCCACTCAGTGAGGGGGCTGATGCATCCCTGTGTCCCTCCGGCTGTGTGGGGTAGTCTCTACTGACAGCGGGGACGGGCCGGGGAGGCAGGACGGCTCCAGGCGGGAGCGGGTAGTCGCGCGGTCCGTCTACGGGATGCCGGATCTCAGGACGAAGCGGGGCACCGAGCGGGGCTGGGCCCGGTGGATACTCTCTCAGGGGAGGGGGCAGTCCTCGCACTGTGGGGAGGCTCAGCTTCAATCACACTGCCCTCACCCCAAGGCGGCAACCGTAACCTGCGTTTCTGGGTTTAAGTGCTGAGCCTGCCCCCCGTTAATCCCCCTAGGGGATGAGAGATGCCTCCTGGCTGACTGCTTGTCCCACTACCCATTAGATACAGTGAAGAAAGGGCCTGGCTGATCTTACCAAACGGCGGCACGGGGCCATAGTGACGCGGTGGGCCAGGCGGACCGTAGGGTCCGGGGCCCATGACGGCGAGGGGCAGGCCGGGCGGCAGCAGGGGCAGATGTCCATTGGGAAGTCTCGGCATGGGGGGCAGCGGTCCATTCGGGGGGCCATGCCCTTTAGGGGGACACGGCAGCTGCAGCCCAGGAACTGGGGCTTCCCGGATGGGGGATTCCAGGAAGGACGGCTGACCCTGAGACCTGGAGCTCATCTGGAAAGAAGGAGAGAAGCCAGACTGTCAAACCCAGGCTAGCAGGTGGCTGCGACACCCCCACCGTCAACACACCATGGCACCCACGAGCGGACCACACCAAGCCGTGCCGTGGAGACCCCTGGTCACAAAGCTTTAACGCCGTGCCGTTAGTTCTGTTAATGCTTCGTCAGACCCAGATGCGGCAGAGCAAGGTCAGAGTGTCAGGTTGTCCAGCCATGAATCCCAAGCCCATTAGGACTCAGGGGACACTGGCCCCAGTCCCTGTACTCACTGGCTCCGTGGTGTCGCCGGATGCCGGGGATGACGAATGGGCCTCTGACTGAACAGAGCCGCTCTGGTACGGTGCGGATGCACCGGAGAGAAGACCGTGAGCGGAAGGGTCAGTGTGACGCGGTCGGTGCTTTGAGCCCTACAGTTAACCTTACAGCTGGCTAACGGAGGCCGGACCAAATCGGTAATTCAGTGGGACCACAATTCACAAGGCTACGAGTATTACCAGCGGCTCCTCTGCCAAAGGGCCAAGGCTTCACGTTTTACCGTTACCCAATGGCAGATACCACATCTGCACAGGAAATATTTGCGGCTCTCATTTGCCGAATCTTTCACCGTGCCTATCCTGATTTCACTTTCATTGTCCACCAAACACAGAGAGAGAGAGAGAGAGATCAGAGTCGGCCTAAGAAACCGCTTTCACCTTGGCGGATTCGCCATTCTGAAACTTGAGCGGTACTCACCGAACCGTCCATGCCCGGAGAGGAGGTCCGGGGGCCTAAAGAAATTGAGAGGAAGTCAGCTCAGCAGCTCGAGAATTAATCGGAGTACCGGCAATGCGAACGAGGTGGCTGAGGCGGGAAGCCATACCGGGTCGGTCAGGCAGGGGGCGCCCTAGCTCCGAGTATCGTCCATGTGGCTCGGACGTTCGAGAACCTGCGATACGAAAGCATAGCGACCGTCACTTTACACAGCAAGGAGAACCCAGCAAAGCCAGAGAGGAAATATGCAGAAAGGAAGTGTAGAACTGGAGATGACGGTGAAACGACACGTCATAGACTGGGGGGTGGAGAAGCCAAACAAACCGACGTGTCCTACAGACAGACAAGAGCTAATGAAAGGGCAAAGAGACGGAGTGAGGGTGAGCTTTTTAAGGAGGAAATAAGCAGTGCAGGTGTGCAGGCGTGCAGGCATGAAAGAGGGAGAGACGCAGCGAGATAAGATGGAGGCCACGGAACCAGCATGGAGAGGGAGGCAGGCTTACCAAAGGGATCGCCGCGTCTGCCCACCGGTGCCGAGGGGGGCCGGCCAGGGCCCTCGATCATCATGGGGGGTGACGGGGCACCGCCACTGACAGGGGACGGGCCATATGAGTCTCCTAATGGGATCACGGAAGCTGTTAAGGGACACGTTCAGGCCAGATGGCAGAAGGCTGAGCCAGGCGGGCACACTCACCCCTACGGGGGAGCGCCGGCACCTGGCGCTCTGAGCGGCCAGGCGTGGGCTTGAACAGGGGTCTCTGGAACTCAGCCAGCTTGTCGTTCACTTCTACCAGCCTGGGAGACAATACTCATTTTCCCTCATTTCGCTCCAGACCCGGAACAGCTGAACATCTCTTTTGGCATTATTCTTCCTGATAGCACCTGATGCCCCTGCCAGCAGATGTCACTGTGGAGTCCCCCCCAGCCACAATAAACGAGCCCTACAACTCACTTTTGCCGAAGATTGGCCGTCTCCCTCTTCTCCTCCACCAGAGCGCGCTCTGACGCTCGTGCGTTAAGCTACGGCAAGAGGTGCATCAGGCATTGAGACCGGGCCAAGGGCGTAGTTTGCCAAACGCCGACTACGACGGCACCTTACCCAGTTCTCGTGGGCTTTCTTCTCGTGGGCCGCGATCTGGAAGGGGGGGGGGGGCACAGGATAAGTGGCCGCATGATTCCAGCAGAACGGCAGACCGAGTGGCCAGAGGTGTGGTTATGGCGGTGCCGAACAAAGCAGCCCACCTGAGCTTTGTAGGAGCGCTCCGTCTTCTGCAGCTCCTCCTCCACCTCCTGAATCCTCCTTTTGTGGGCCCTCAGCTCCTCCTCCGCCTGCACGGCTCTGCCGTCCACCTCGGACAGCCTGCTCTCCTTTTCGCGCCGCTGGAACTCCTCCTGGGTTAGCTTCCTGCCAGGGGGGAGGAGCCAGTTCAATATCCAGGGGCGGAGTCTTGAGGAAGCCCCACCCTCCTGCTGCCCCACACTCACTGCTGAAGGGCCGTCTCTTTCTGCTGGTGCAGCTCACTCATGATCTCCAGCTTCTGCTGAATGGTCTTCAGCTGGTCCTCCAGCTGATGCTTCTCGCTGGCTAGCGAGGCCCGCTCGCACTCCAGGGTCTCCGTTTGCGCTGGGGGACAGAAGAGTTAAGACCCTTCAGAGACCCGGGGTGGTGGAGAAAGCGCCGTTCGAGGAACGCGAAGGCCAACACACACCTACTGCTTTCAACAAAAGGAAGGTGGGCAAAGCTGATGAGGAAACAAGGCACTGTACAACAGGAAGAGGAGAAGCAAGAGGAAAGACGGTACCTTCCAGCTCATGCCTCTGCTTCTCTGCGCCTAGGAGTTTACCCAGGTACGCGTCCCTCTCTTCTTCAACGAGGGAGAGAGCAGTTCTCACCTGTATCGAAGACCAGAAAAAGCCTTCACACAGCTACCCCGGATGTCATCTCCGCTTCGCTCCACATTCTCAAACCCACGTCGGAGTGTGGAATGTTCACCTCTACACAGACTCACCCGTGAGACATCCATCATCTGTTTAATCCGCCTTTTCAAGGCATCGCTCTTCTTGTCTAAAGCAAAAAGAAAAGCAAACTCTGCATTTCTTAAAAGCCCATTCTGGTGCTTCATGGCAAATCTGTCCTGAATTCATCCCGAAACCCCCACCCATGGTCAAGCCCGCCACGCAGCCACGCCCCTTAGACTCACCAGCCGCTTCCCCATTGGCCAGGAGCTGCAGCTCCTCGTTCTCGCCGACGTCCAGCTCACGAAGCTCGGTGATGCAGTCAGACAGGACCTGGGGCGACACCCCACATTCCCTATTTAGCCAACATCTTTCTGGCCACCGTGTGACCAAGTAGAGTCCAGACACGCGAACAATCATGTGACCCACCTCGATTTCGTTCTCCTTGTGTGCCAGGGTGTCCTCCAACTCTTTCTGGGACTTCTGCAATAACCTGATCTTCTCATTCAGATCTCTGTGCTTCTCTTCCCAGCCCTTAGCATCACGTAAGAGCTGTGCAAGTAAAACACGTTATGGCAACAAGACCCAACCGTCACCCTTCACCTGAACCTGAGAAGCACCAGCATGGGGGGGGGTAGATGCCCGGTGAACCACCAGAAACCCCCAGGTGCCTGTCACATGTTCCTCCATTCATTTCACACAGGGTGCAGAGGGAAGGTCCACTTACAGATTTCTTCTGGTCCTTTAAGGTGGTGTTTTCCTTCTCAAAGGCCATGACCTGGGCTTTAAGAGCGTCTTCTTTGATCTTCGCCTCGTCCATGAGGGCCTGAACCTGTACATTCGTGCGAGAAAGTTAGAAAATGCACAAAAGACACGAAATCAAACGGCACAAGCTGTAGCTTCCAAGAAATGCGCAAGTCGTACCTTTTCCAGTTCTTCCTTGCTGGATTTTACGATACCCTTAAATTTCTCGACTGTCTTTTCAGTTTGTGCGATCTGTTAAGTGACAGAAAGGGGCATCAGCTTCCTGTGAGAAACAGTGGGGTGGAACAGCGGGCTGGCTGGTGGCCATCATCTCACCAGGTCTCCCTGCTGCTCGCTCCTCTTCCTCTCCTCTTCCACAGCTCTAGTCAAGGAGCCGATTTTCTCGGTCATGTCAGCACTTCTCTTCTGCAGCTCCTTGACCGATTTCTGGGGAACGAGGCACAAAGCTGTAGTGCTGCCTGATCCAGACACTAGACCTCCAGGCTTACCCAACGCTGTGCACCGTGGTAATCTGCCTTGCTTAAACCCAAATTAAGACTTTCCAGGATCTCTGGCTGACACATCGCTAGAATCCTCGAGCCAGTGCAGGGATGGTGATCCCTACCTGGATCTCTACCACATTTGAGTTATCCGCGGTCTTCGCTACGGTTGAGGTTTTCTGACACTGACCCAGCCAGGTGGCTTCTGCTACACTTAGTATCACCGTGTGCAGGCCAGCCACACTTATGGCCACCTTATCAGCAGGTCCGTGTGAAGAACAGCCACATTTTTAACAATTTAAATGCAAGTGTGTCAGGAAACAGGCCAAAGTGGGTTAGAAAAGGTTAACGAGTTTAACGCGTGGGGGGAAAAAAAAAATAAAAATAAGGCCCACAAACATCTCTTGTACCACTTAAAAGGATGTCACTAAATGGAATGGTCAAAAATGACACTGGTGCAGATGGTATGTTCCAAAAACGAGAAACCCACTCAACACCTAGCGTACACGGAACTGCATGCAAATGAACAGATGCACAAACCAAGCCGCATGATTCAATGAATGACAGCTGTGCACTAAGCTCTCCTATCCTACCTTGAGTTCCTTATTCTCACGCCGCGAGGCTGACACACTTTCCTCCGATTCCTTCAGCTTCGCCTCATTTTCAGTGATCTAAAAGCGAACAGAAGAGCTCGATGTCACACCGGCTTCATCGTAAACGGAGCGAATTTCCCAGCCCTTCTGAGAACCTGCCTTCTGCCTCAGCTCCGACACCCTGGACAGAGCTCCGCTCTTCTCGTCCAACAGTTGCTTGATGCGGTCAGCCAGCTGTTTCTCGGTCACTGCAACACAGAAAGTGCATTACCGCCGGCTCGCTCTGCTCCGATTGGCTCTCAGTGGAAGACATGACAGATTTAATTCAATGTATAAACTTACACTGATACGTTCTGCTTTTGACCTGGAAGGGAAGGAGAGTTCACATAAGTACAAAGAGAAGCATTCGCTCATCAAGGAAAGATTCGTCAAGCCTGATAACGCTAAACAAGTGGCAAAGGGCGGCACTTACGGCAAGAACCGTCCTCCAGGTGAAGACCAAAAAGGTGAGGATTCCCACTGCGGCCGTAGCCACCACGGGCTGCCAGGAGAAGCCGTGAAACGTGGGCCCAGGCTGCCACTCTTCAGGTAAGCTGGCAATTATCTAAAAGACAGACAGACAGACATACAGATTGCCAACAGCCGTGGACTGGCCACCTCCCAGTAAGCAGGAGAGCTGACCAGAAACCAAACTTCTCAACTTTGTTGGCATGGCAATTTAAGTGGCAGAGCCAAAAAAAAAAAAAAGAACCAACAGTGCAACTTCCAGCAGAGTGATTTAACGTGCATACACTTCCACCACGACACATCACTACACAGGGCCAACATTTGAGAGACCTGTGAAGGCACACTTGAGGGATGTCCTGAAAGGACTACATTAACCACAACCGTGTAACGTCCGAAGGTCACGTGGCTGCCGGAGTGACCGGCGACTAACTCGCCTCGGATCGCAGCTTCCGGCTGCGAAAATTAAATATTCATGAGGTTACGTCACGACCTCATTTCACTGCCCGTTCAAAGGTGGGAGATTTCTTATCTTTTTTTAATCTTCCGTTTTAAAGTCCTGCGGCAAAAGCAGGAGGTGTCTGAAAAGCGAGGCTGTGAGCAGAGTCCAGCACTAAGAAGACCTAAAAACTGTAGAGAAGCAGCACTGTCCTGCAGGTTAAAATCCCCATCGCTGCTGTCACAGACGACCAGCAAAAGCCCAGGGAAACTCAGGCTTATCAGAGTCTGGATTTATACTGAGCGAGCCGGCACCATCAGGCAGCTCCGGGTCCCGGCCTTTACTTACACCTGCCACCGCCTTCATCACTAACATATAGCTGGCTGTGGCTTGCTCCAGTCCCGGGGACGCTGCCGTGATGGCCTCCTTCCCCTCCATGACGCCCAGGCGGCCCGGTAAGTTAGCGGAAACTCCGACGCGGGAACCTCAAAATCGCGCTCGGCCTCCCGGAGCCGGTCTTTGAAAGCACGCCGGCGGAGAAACCTGGTCGACGGGTACGAGCTACTCGCATTATCCGAGGTACATTCCCGAGGGAAGCGGCCTGACAGCTGTGTACAACGCCGGCTGAGGCGAGCGGACTTTGGCCTGCGCTCCGATACACGTCACGAGTGGTGGGCGGGGCCCGCGTTGCGTCATCGGGGAGCGACGCTTTGCCTCGCAGCCAATAGCAATGCGCGTAGCGACGTGACACCGAGACCAAAATAATCCTGACTAAATCGGCTCGTGACACGGCCGACCCTTCACCACGTAAAAATGTTGCGACGCTGCTGTACTACTCAGTTATTAGTTGTTTGTCGTCTCTTACGTTTCGCTTTCCTCCCATTTTGTTTTTGGAGTTGTACTTTTACTGAGTTTAACATAAGAGGATATATTTTACCGCCCATGGGCGTGATGTGGCAGCTTTTTTAATAGAAAGCGCTTGTATAATTGCTCTTTCGAACATGCAGCAAACAACTTGTCAATGCGCATGACAAAAGATATATGGGACTATTTACTGGATAAGCAGTTGGAAGATGGATGAATGGGAGGAAAAAAAAAAAAATCACGAGTTGTTTCTTTGGCCATCTTATTTGTCCACACTTACTAAAATGACCTTTCATTTTAGTTGGTATTAAGTGGCAAGACTTAAAATACTTACGTTTGCGGCATAAGTGTCCAAATAACCCTGAGTGAGAATCAGAGTATTACCAAAGTCAAAAAAGCCAGATCTCAGTGCTTCACTCCTTGGTTCTTCTTCATGGTAATCAGAAATGCTGGGCGAATCTGACCCTGAGGATACAGTTTTTGGATGTTAAACTCCTCTTTAAAAAGCTGTAATCCAAAATAATACAAAGTACTCCAAAATTAAAGGATGTCTTCAAAACGGTACCTGAAGATGGGTTTTTAACATCAAACCCAAATCCCATATCAGCTGGATTTTCCAGAATGGCTTGCGGCCCTCTCTGAATCTCTCCGGAATCTTCATAACCTTGAACGTCTTTATTCTTGTTAAAATGACCCCCGTCATCTTCATAACCTTGAACGTCTTTATTCTTGTTAAAGTGACCCCCGTCATCTTCAAAGCTCCCGTCTGATCCACTGTCAAGGCTGCTATCCATGGTGCCGCTCACACGCAAATCCACATTTTTTGCTTCTTCCTCTTCTTCAGCATCTGTACTCATACTTGTGATGTTTTCAGATGTGTCTTCTACAGCTTCAGCTATCTCCCTTTCACCTGTAATATTAAATAAATATTGTAGGTACAAATATGATCACATGCACTCGATCTGGGGAATCTGATTTTCACCTTAACTGCTAACTGAATTTGCTGCACAGGTTCTTAAACATGTGAATCAGAACTCAAACAAAACGTGACATCCTACCTGAGTCCATGGCATTCTGCTTATCAGATGCAACTGGAGAACTGTCACTGGCCGTAGAGTACTTCTGTCGAAGTTGGAAGGCCAGCTCCTGGATATTATCCTGGATATTAGCCTCTTCGTCAAACATGTTTCTATCCATCTGGGGTTGGTCTGCTCTCTTCTGCTCTTGTGCATCCAACATCCTTTCGATTTCATCCAGAATGGATGTTTCTGAGGCTTCCAAGATGCCTTCCAGTGACTTCTCAATGTCTTCGCTTGTGCCTACTTCTGACAGCCTGGCTGCCCTCAATTCCTGATCCAGGTCAATGAGCATAGTCTCCACACGGAGGAGATTCTGTGGGCCTAGATGTTTGTAAAGCCTCTCGAGATCTTCGTTCTTGAAGTGATTCGGGATAAGTACGAGCTGCTGAACACAGTCACCAAATTCCATCTCAGTTTGCACATCTGCTTCAGAGCTGACACCTTTGCCTTCACCTTCAGGCTCTGATGAGGACAAATGAACTTTATCAAAGTCTGCAGATACCACATCTTTTTCAATTTCAGTATCTTCGGGTACAAGATTAGAATCTACACTGGAAACTTGGCTGGAATTGGTTCCCGTTTCATCGGCAGCTTCTGTACCGGTAGCCGCCATAGATTCTTCCAGTTCCAGAACCTCCTGCCTGCTGTGAATTTCTACATCCTCTTGTTCATTATCTCTCTGCAGAATGCTGGGATCCTGATCATTTGAATCTAAATGCTCTTGTTTGAATACTTTGGACATCTGAGCATTTTCATCTTCAAGTAACCCAACATCTTGGTCTGCTTCTTCCTGTTCCAAATGAACAGAGGGCTCAGGATTTTCCGTTTCTGTTTGATCATTTTCTTTTTCTAATGTTTGTTTAAACAGGTCTGTGATCTCCTTTTTTACCCTGCGTACCTGTTCATCCGCCTCCAAATCAGGGGCTGCATCTTTCTTTAGCTCAGCTGCATCCTCATATCTGTCGCCCAATGATTTACCCCCAGCCAATGCAGAAGGTTCACCGACGCTGACGTCGAGTGTCCCGTTTTCTTCCTCTGATATGTCGGTATATTCTGGGTAGTCATTGGACGTCTCACCTGAAGACTCTGCAGTTTCACCTTCTGGGATTCCATCAGCACTGAGCTCTTTGGGTGAGTGCTCAGCCACTTTTTCAAAGGAGACATCTTCAACAATGTCTAAAGATTCCTGTGCGATTTCTGTGTCAACTACTGGTAATTCAGATGTACTGAAAGTTTCGTTATTCTTATCAGTCCATTCTAAGTCACTTTCATCTGTTTCTCTTTCAGGTAAAGTACTATTAGACAACTGGTGCACATCATTATTAGTCATAGATCCTATACTTCCATCAGAAATTTCACCACGCACTGTAACGGTAGGCTCTTGGTCAGGCTCAGAGGCTACCGGTGGTATATTTTTTTCCTCAGAAATATCAGCGTTTTCAGGCACAGCTCTGTGGAATTGCTTTTCTCCTATGTCCTCTTCAATGTTCTCTTCTGAACTGGCGCCTTCATCGCCGTTGACTGCTGCAAAATCGGTATCTTCATCGGTATTTGTCAACACGCTGCTCTCGTCTTTGACATCACTGCTATCTTCCCAACCTTCAAATGGCTCTGTCTCAAAGTAGTTATCTTCCTCTGAAGGAGAAGCTTGCAAGATATTCTTATCTGGATGGGAATTATTCTCCTCAGTAAAAGAAAGTAAGGGTATTTCCTTTGAATCGGCATCATTATTTGGCTGGTCTTCTAATTCCTGGTTTTCTTTTTCATCATACTTAGGGGTGACCTTCCAGGTGTTCTCATCATCTGTTGTAACAGCGTCGTAAGTCGACCCAAACGTTGTTTTCACTTTAGGAATAATTCTTCCCTCTGAAAAATTCTCTCTCCCCTCTATATGGACTTCCAGAGGTGTATCATTTGCCACCGGGATACCACTGTCCACTGACTTATCTCCCTTTAGGTCATCGTTTGCATTTTCAGTTGGAACCTCAGTCTGTGTTTCATATTCAATTTCTTCAGCTTCCAAGATTTCAGCTGGCTTTACTAATGACGTCTGAGGCAAACCTCGAGAGGCTGGATCATCAAGATCTTTATCTTCTGTCATATCCTCCTTAGGGATCTCACTTTCAAAGCCTTCTACTGCATCCTTGCTTAGAGACTCAGAGTCTTTACTGGAAGTGAGATCCTCGTCTGCGGGGGCGAATTCCAAGTCCCCACCTTCCTCGCCATCTAATTGGATCTCCTCATCTTCTCTTTCATTAACTGACGTTGTCTCAGCTGAATTTTCACTTTCCATTGACAAGGCGGCAGTTGCCAACAGAGAATCCACATCATAATTGTCAAATTTGTCAAGTCCTGTATCGAAACATACAAAATCTGTTTCCTGTAGAAAAAAGGTCAAATTATACTGTAAGTGTCGTGTCTAGGCCTGAAACACTGCACACATTTAAGGAAATAAAGTTCACTTAAAATAAGCCATTTTAAGTAGAATGGTTTTAAACAACAGGCAGACAACTGACCTCTGCAGGAGCCTCGACCTCTTTCTCTGTGTATATGTGGTTAATTGTTAGCAGATCTTTTGGGAAGTACCCAAACGCACTTCCGACCTAGAAAGATTGGCGTGGGAATAAGCGATGCGGCTACAGACTTGTTTTTCTGCAAAGCAGATTATCACGGTCTATTAATCTTATATTAATTTAACGCAATACACCCGACATCGATGATGCTTACTGTTATCTGGACTTCATGCTGATCTCAAATGAAGGAAAAAAAAACATTGATGCCTTTTGTATGGTATGAATAAATATAAAAAAGTGAACTTTTAAACGGACTAATTCACATACATATTTGAATTTGCTCTACTGTAACGCTCGCAGATATCAGCACCACGTTGGTACATTCTTGAATTTACTTACACTTCCAGCCCAAAGGTCGCTCCTCCTTCCTGCCAGCTTGTAGTAGACGTATATCGTCTCTCCTTTTTTAAACGTCAGGAACCGACAATCCGGTCCAGTGAAATCTTTCGCAGCTTTCCCCCGACATAACAACACTGAAGAGATTAAAAAAAATCAGTTACTCGACAACCGTCTCCTGCAGGCAGGCAGCCAGCTGTCCTGTCGAAACTCCATTACAGCGAGAACTAAACCTATGGCATCATCTCCTAACTCCAAAGCATCACAAGGCGAACGTATTTGTGTGAGGGGGCCCCTTGCACGTAAAAAATTGATTGCACGGTGCTTCCCCGTTCGGTTTCAGAAATGCATTGGATGTCGAAGCCCGGGCTGCCAATCCTTCTGTCAGGCCAACTCCGTTTATTAGAGTCTAGCCCAGTATCCTGACGAGTGGCCAGCTGTAAGCGAGTACACCATCATGCACAGGAGCCTGGTTACGTCTTACTGGTAATCGGGATGGAGTGAACGATGATCTCCGATTACCCAAAACATTTAATCATATGGGGATCCCTCCCCCCCAAAGTGTCGCCAAAGCCAGGGGACAGCGGGCACCGGCCAGGGATCGGATCAGTGCCTTGTCTGCATGCCGCGTTTCCTCCCATCCCGGCTCCGTCGCATCTGTCGCCCGTTTCGGTCATTTTGTCCTAAGTGCCCCCCCCCCCCCGGGTGCATTTGGTCTGCGGTTTTGTAACAACGAACGAGTAACAATGTATCAAAGTTGAGGCGCCCGGAAATACTCACTGCTACATTCTTCATCGGCACACCGTTTGAAGTCGGAAAACCTGCGATCGGCGGCGGCGGCCACCAAGCACAGGAGGACCACGGCCGGGCATCTGAGGAGGAGCGAAAGAGCCATGCTGCTGCTGCGCCGAGCCGAAGCTGCCTGAGGAAGAGGAGCATGTGCAGTGGCTGGCCGACACGTCAGCAGAGCCGCAGGCTGATCCTGCTGGACGTCGACAGCCGGGCTCGGGTTACATGAACCCGATCTGCAAGGGAAACACGGGGAAGGCGGCCCTTGGTCACCGCGCTGCTGCTCCCACCACGGCCGGCGTGCAAACTCATGATTACGAGTTATGATAGGAGGGGGCAGCAGTGACATGGAGTACTTAAAACAGCAGCCTGGTGTTTACCAGCGTCCGAATGTAAACTAACCCCGCCTTATCCTGGTTGTGCCTGGTCCACACCCACTAACATCATATTTACTCCTAACGTAAAGTCTATTGACTTAGGGCCGGGGACTAAAGACGGGAACACTTTGCTTACTTTCGATACGCGTTATTAACGCCTCTGAGGTACACGAGGGCAGCTTTTGTTTGACATACACCGGAAAATATAATCCATTTCAATATTATATTTATATTTATTATATTCAATATTATATTTACCATTTCAATATTATAAAATATAATATTGAAATGGTAAATAATAAAAAAAAATCAGTGGTGGTCGTTCACGAAATATAATCTGGTAAACAAACGTGTATGAACTCCTGCCTTTCGGGTCATATGCATTTGGACCGTTGAGTCGTTTCCTATGCAGCATGAATAACGCCTAACCCACAGCAAGGACTTCGCTACCATGTTTGTATCGAGTTTGAGGGTCACTAGTCGTCCTAGACACACGGGCGCCCCCTAGCGGCGAGTTCAGTAGTGCTATGGGGTGCTCCGGAATGTGGGCACACGGGCGCCCCCTAGCGGCGAGTTTAGTAGTGCTATGGGGGGACCCTGGAACGTACGTTTCTTCACGGCTTCCGCTGAAATCCAGAAAGGGATGACGCACACTAACGACGTCGCATTATAAATCTTCCGGATTTAAGCAAGCGACAGCACGAAAGTTTCCGGGTCAGCTCCGATACTCGTACTTAAAGAGCCGATGATTACCTTAGCACAGCACGTCTGAAATACCCAGCAGTGCGAACGCCTTAGACGTAGTCGCTGTGGATAAGCTTTTGGACAACTGCCGAATAAGTGTAGGTCACTGTCGATAAAACAAACACGTAAATATAACTGCAAGCGGTTCTATATAGGGCCAGTAATCAGAACGTTGTATACCTATTATCAAGTGCCAGCTTCTTCAGAACATTGTAATGTGCATTCTGTCTATTTCATCACGTTCTGTACATTGAGAACATAGCTGCGTATTAAATTCCATTAAATGACCAGTGAAAACAACAGAATCGAACACAGATCAGTGTAAATTGTATTTACTATAGTCTTTATTTTCATACTTTAGTCAAGGAGGTGGCAGATTTTGACATTCCTGAAGTGTGTGATGAGAAAAGTCAGATACAATTAAGCAAATGAAACCGAGTGAACTATGTTGTTGTTGTTGTTAGGTGCCGTCGAGTCGGTTTCGACTTCATAGCGACCCTGTGTACAACAGAATGAAACACTGTCTGATCCTGAGCCATCCTCAGCATTTCTTCCACCTTTGAACCCATTCTTCCAGCCACTGTGTCACTCCACCTTGTGCAGGGCCTTCCTCTCTTCCGTTTCCTTCTACTTTACTGAACATGATGTCCTTTTCCAGAGATTGGTTCCTCCTGGCAACGTGTCTAAAGAACGTGAGCTGCAGTTTTGCCACCCTCGCCTCTAACGAGCATTCAGGTTGAACTTTCTCCAGCACAGAGCTGTTTGTTCTTTTGGCGGTCCATAGTATATTCAACATTCTTCGCCAGCACCATAACTCGAAAGTGTCAATTCTTCATCGATCCTCCTTATTCATCGTCCAGCTGTCGCACCCATACGAGGCGATTGAAAATACCATTGCTTGGATCAGACGCACTTTAGACTTCAAAGACACATCCTTGCTTTTTAACACTTTGGAGAGGTCGTTCATGGCAGATTTTCCCAGTGCAATACGTCGTCTGATTTCTTCTTCGTATAGTCCGGCTTCTTGGATGATTTGCTCGGCCTACAAATTGAATAGGTATGGCGAAAGAATACAACCTTGACGCACACCCTTCCCAACTCTAAACCATTCAGTATTCCCTTGTTCTGTACGAACAGCTGCCTCTTGGTTCACGTACAGGTTCCGCATGAGGATGATTAGATGTTCTGGGATCCCATTCTTCGCAAAGTTATCCATAATTTGTTGTGATACACAGTCGAATGCCTTTGCATACTCGATGAAGCACAGGTAGACATCCTTCTGGTATTCTCTGCTTTCAGCCAAGATCCATCTCACGTCAGCAATGATATCTCTCGTTCCATGTCCTTTTCTGAGTCCCACTTTCACCTCGGGTAGCTCTCTGTTGATGTACTGCTCCAGCCGCCTTTGAATTATCTTCAGCAGGATTTTGCTTGCGTGAGACATCAGTGCTATTGTTCGGTAATTCCCACATTCTGTTGGATCACCTTTCTTTGGAATGGGCACAAATATCGATCTTTTCCAAGCGGTAGGCCAGGTAACTGTTTTCCAGATTTCTTGGCATGGATGAGTGAGCGCTTCCACAATTGCGTCCGTTTGTTGAAACATTTCAATTGATATTCCATCAATTCCTGGAGCCTTGTTTTTCGCCAGTGCCTTCAGTGCAGCTTCGACTTCCTCCTGCAGTACCATCAGCTCTTGATCATATGCTACCTCCTGGAATGGTTGAGCATCATCCAGTTTTTCCTGGTACAGTGACTCTGTATACTCCTTCCACCTTCTTTTGATTCCTTCTACGTCATTTAATGTTTCACCTATAGAATCCCTCAACGTTGCAACTCGAGGCTTGAATTTCTTCACTTCTTTCAGCTTGAGAAATGCCAACCGTGTTGTTCTTCCTTTCTGGTTTTCTAACTCCAGATCTTTGCACATTTCATTGTAATACCTCACTTTGTCTTCTCTAGCTGCTCTTTGAAATTTTCTGTTCCGCTCCGCCACTTCCTCACTTCTTCTTTGTGCTTTGGCATTTCTACGTTCAAGCAATTTTCAGGGTCCCCTCCGACATCCACTTCAGTCTTCTCTTCCTTTCTTGTCTTAGTGACCTTTTGCTTTCTTCATGTATGATATTCTTGATGTCGTTCCACAGTTCGTCTGGTATTCAATCGTTTGCGCTCAATGCATCAAATCTATTTTGGAGACGGTCTCCAAATGCAGCTGGTATATGTTCGAGATAGTTCTTTGGCTCTTGTGGCATTGCTTTAATTTTCTTCAACGTCAACTTGAACTTGCATATGAGCAGCTGGTGGTCCGTTCCACAGTCGGCTCCCGGTCTTGTTCTCACTTTCGAAATTGAACTTCTCCATCTTCTCCTTACACAGATGTAGGCAATCTGGTTTCGGTGCATCCCGTCCGGTGAGGTCAATGTGTACAGTCTCAGTCTATGTTGATGGAAAAAGGTGTTTGTGATGAATAAGTTGTTGGTTTTGCAAAATTCGATCACGCGGTCCCCAGAGTCATTCCTATCTCCAAGGCTATATTTCTCAACTACCCATCCTTCTTCCTTTTCTCCCACTTTTGCATTCCAAGCACCAGTGATTATTAGTATGTCTTGACTGCAAGTTTGATCAATTTCAGGCTGCGGAAGTTGGTAAAAATCTGTAGCCTTAGTGGGTGGTGCATACATTTGTATAATAGTTGTGTTGACTGGTCTTCCTTGTAGGCACATAGATAATATCCTGTCACTGACCACGTTGTACTTCAAGACATATCTTGAGATGTTCTTCCTGACGATGAGTGTGACGCCATTCCTCTTCGATTCCTCACTCCCAGAGTGGTAGATCGTATAATTGTCCGATTGAAAATGACTGAAGCCGGTCCATCACGGCTCACTGACGCCGAAGATGTCGATATTGATGCGTTCCGCTTCATGTTTGACAACTTCCAATTTGCCCACGTTCATGCTTCTCACATTCCAAGTCCTGGTTATTAATGGGTGTTTGCAGCTGTTTCTCCTCATTTTGAGTGGTGCCACATCAGCAAATGAAGCTCCTGACATATCAGGTTGTACTCCATTCACATCATTTCGGTCAACTACTTTGAGGAGGCAGCTCTTCCCCAGTCGCATATTGAGTGCCTTCCAACCTGGGGGGCTCATCTTCCAGTACTATATCGGACAATATTTCATTGTTATGCATGGATTTTCAATGGCTAGTTTTCTTTTTTCGGAAGTGGATTTCCACATCCTCCCTCGTCTGTTCTTAGTCTGGAAGCTCCGCTGGAACCTTTCCACCATGGGTGACCCTACTGGTATTAGGAATACCGGCGGCAAAGCTCCCAGCATCACACAAGCCACCACAGTACGACAAACTGACAGACGAGGGGTGGGAGTGAACTATAGATAAATAAAAAGAACACACTGCAGCCCATAATGTGCGTACAGTGGATATAAAAAAAAATGTACACACCCGTTAAAATGCCAGGTTTTTGTGATGTAAAAAAATGAGACCACGATAAATCACTTCAAAACTTTTCCCACCTTTAATGTGACCAATAACCTGTACAATTCAATTGAAAAACAAATCTGGTAGTGGGAAAAATATAAAAACATACAAGCCTTAAACTAATACTTTGTTGAAGCACCTTTTGATTTATTTACAGCATTGAGTCTTTTTAGGTAGACACCTGCCATCAATTAAAGAGACTCAGATTAACCCCAAATAAAGTTCGAAAAATCCTACTAGGTCCGCTCGACATTTACTCAGTTGCATCCTACAACAAAGGCCATAGTTCGCAGAGAGCTTACAAAGCATCAAAAGGATCTCATTGTTGAAAGGTACCAGTCAGGAGAAGGATACAAAAAATTTTTCCACGGCATTAGATAATACCAGTGAACACAGTGAAGAGAAAAAAAAAAAAAAAAAAAAAAAAGCATGTGGGAAAATGTGTTATGGTCTGATGAAACCAAGGTTGAACTGTTTGGACACAATTCCAAAAGGTATGTTTGGCGCAAAAACAACACCACGCATCGCCAAAAGAACAGCATACCCACGGTGACTCATGGTGGTGGCAGCATCATGCTTTGGGGTTGCTTTTCTTCAGCTGGAACTGGGGCTTTAGCCAAGGTGGAGGGAATTATGAACAGTTCCAAATACCAGTCAAGTTTGGCCCAAAACCTCCAGGTGCTAGAAAGCTGAAGATGAAGTAGGATTTCACCTTTCAGCACGACAATGACCCCAAGCATATACCTCCAAGTCAACAAAAGAATGGCTTCACCAGAGTAAAATTAAAGTCTTGGAATGGTCCAGCCAGAGCCCAGACCTAAATCCAATTGAAAATCTGTGGTGTGACCTGAAGAGGGCTGTGCACAAGAGACGCTCTCGCAATCTGACAGATTTGGAGTGCTTTTGGAAGGGAGGGAAATATTGCCAAGTCAAGATGTGGCAGACTGATACTCCTACCCAAAAAGACTGAATGCTGTAAATAAATCAAAAAGTGCTTAGTTTAAGGATGTGCACACTTATGCAACCAGCTTATTGTACGTTTTATTTTTTTCTGACTAACAGATTTGTTTGTTTTTTTAATTGAATTGTACAGGTTATAGGTCACATTAAAGGTGGGAAAAGTTTTGAAGTGATTTATCGTGGTCTCATTTTTTTACATCACAAAAACCTGGCATT